>JAHQZX020003575.1:0-36326 GCA_019804575.2 Pseudotulostoma volvatum | reverse complement strand
CAAGGGTCCCTACCAAAAATGTTCCAACTTTGACCCGCCATCAATCCACCTGAACGCTTAAACTTACAAAAAAGCGGGCTATTTTCAAATATTATATCCATTAAATAATAAGGAAATAGCTCTGAGTACAAGATATCAAATATTGTGGTTGGTCGATGGCTGGTTGAAGTTGGGGGTTGATCTGCTCCGGTTCAGGGCTTCCCCCACCATACATCTACATACTCGTAATAATGTTGCTGCTCTATTCGGCCTTTTGGCCACCAGGACATAGTACATCTAGTATAGTCTTATCAAAATACTGTGTCATGTCATGGTTTGACCTTGTCAATTGGGAAGTTCTAAAGTTCGATTCACAATCATTTATTTATAAAATATAAAGCTGCTCGCATTACGTAGTATTCTCGCTCTGGATCCTCAGACCCTCAAACAAAGGAGAAGGGAAGCCTAGCTAGGCACGATCACTCGCTTTCGAGCCTCGCTCAGTCCAAGTAAGGTGGGGAGTCGTACCCATCAAAAAGCAGGACGGTACTCCCCTTTTTGAGTCTGGTTGCTCATTGCCCAATGTTGTAGCCACTGGAAAAAAGAGAATGTCGTTAGCGTAACCCGAATCGGAGACACCAATCGAATATTTATTGCTGTGAATATCCGCGAACCATTTATGTATATCACCTTCCCCTTGATTACTATTAAGGGCGGGGTAGCTATACCACCAGTAGATATTGCCTCTATGACGGTAATATGCTCTTGGTCTCCATAAGAACCAATTACCTAAGAGAATCTTCCTTTATCGACACTCTCAGGTATAATAACCCATTGGCCATGCTCGACTCCAACGCGGATACCGGTTTCATCCATGTTCCAGAAGTCCTATTATATCCTCCAGCTTCCGGTAGAACTCTCGGATGATAATTGCGTTCATGACTTGCTGGCGGGCCTGCTCGGTCGGCTTCTGCTTAATGACCTTGTAACCTGGGAGTAAACTGAGCTGACGGCGAGGCCAATTCTTGCTAACGGGGACAGCATTCGGATTGCCTTGCAGGAGAATGTGGTGGCAGCAAGGGTTTTATAGCGAAGGGAAGCGCTGAATTCATTGAGATAATCCAGGAATGAACGAAGTGCCTTGTCTTGTTCGCGCGACAACCTCGAATTCGTCACCTCACGCTGAGTGTGACAGACAGCCAAATCTAATATGAACTGAAAAGGAAAAAGGCTCTTGATTCAAATCAGGTGCTATGTCAATAGAATATTAAGTACAAGAAGCGAAAGGAAAGAAAGAGAAAAGAGAAAGGAAAGATCTTCATATGTAGGTAAAATGTTACAGCCCATGTGCTGACGCACTGAAGTCGAGAATCTTGTTTGCCCTTCAAGCAATTTCTCTTGCGTGCGATAGACATCATGTCCAGACATGATGGGCAAGAGAAGAGGACGGTAGGACTGTACGATGGATTGGGAAGGGTATAAAGCAAGGAAAAAATGGCTTGGGCATGTATGTACAAGGTATGAAATACGTGAGTATTATTGGCTGAATATCTTCCCTAGGCTAGGGACCCGCTCATCTTCCTGAAAATGCTTGCGTTATCAGCCAGTATCGAGTCTATTGTTGCGGCTTTACCCTAGGCTCGAGTCCTCTTTTTGCTAATACATAAGTATCATAGTAGCCTAACTTAATAATGATAAACATTGGGATTTTCTAATTTTAATGAAATTCGGAGATGAAAAAACAAAGTGGGGCACGGGCACGCCAGTTCAAATTGGTATTAGGGCTTAGACCGAATGGGATTGATTAGTAATTACTGAGTAATACGGCTATTAGCAAGCATGACTGAACTTATTGATAGTAAGTACAGGACATACAGCTTATCTACTTACTCGCTTTTGCTTTATTAATTATTGTCCTTTACTACTGCGGCAATGCCAAAAGCATCCAAACAGAGAAGACATCTGCGGGTTGAACTGGAAGAAAGGCTCCAAGTTCAATCTGGTACCCACCTTGTGATGTTTGATCCGAAATATCACCCGGACCTAATCATATTGAACGGTTCTGGTGCCATAGTAAGCAATTCGCCCGAAACGATTGCGACTATACCTTCGATGGATTGTATCAAACAGTCTACATCAAATGGCATATTATTAGCATATTATTATGATGACTTCAAGAGTCAAGACTAATGTCATGTAGCGCTTAATTCACATAAGCTTGCCCAATTTATTAAAGGCTTTCTCGGAGTTATATCGATACATCGGCCAATGAAGTCACAGGCTTAATCGACCAATAGACAACACGCCAAGGTCTAAGAGGATGGGAGTAAAGTCGAGAACAGGATGTCGATGCCTGAAAAAGCTAGGGTTCGTTTGGAAGGGCATCAAGAAAGGCACATTTTCTGATGGGTATGAGCGAGAAGACGTGGTCGAATATCACAAGCAGTTTCTTTAGGCCATGAAAGAAATGTCGCCCTACATGGTCGAATTTAACTGGGGTGGGACGATGAAGCCGAAGCGATGCCCTCCTACGGCATTGGCCAATGTTAAAAACTTAACGATCTTAGGCAACTATAATAGCTGTATGCGCTTAATGGGGTTGTATCGGCGAGGGGCGGCGTATGGCACTTTGGATGGAAGAAACCGGAGGGTGTACATCCCTGGTGAAGATCGTTGATTAATGTTCTGTTCCGAGTTGAGTTCTGTAAATATTAACGTCGTGTCATCATTTGTCTTCAATCACGTGGTTTCCTTGCACGAAACTATATTGGGGTTAGTTCAATCCAAATTAGGATTAGTACATAGGTAAAGTACATATCATAGTTGTCTCATGTGCCTAAAAATTGCCTTTTTTCAAGCGCCATAGGCTCCTCCGGCAGTAGGAATTTCAACTATTTGAGGACATTATGTTTAATAATAATCAATGCTCTATAGCCTAGTGTTTATGATTCTATGATCCCGTGTGGTGTGGTCGGGGCAGTGAATTTTGAAAATGGTAACTTTTTCTCGTGGTATGTGGGCAGGGAAACGTATATCTTATTAAATCCCATAGTCCCATCTACAAACCCTTGATTTCGATAGCATCACTCTCAGTTGCTAGCTTTGTCTACCGATATATTCCCGCACATAGATCTGATGAGCAAATCGCATATACTAGTCAAGTCATCATTGGCGAGCTCCTTCCGATGTAAAGGGGTGATCTCGGACCCACCCACTGTTACATTATATGTCACGTGACCTACTGTCAACTCAACTTGTATTCCGTAGTCCTTTCTTCTTCAACGAATCCGCTTGTATGTTAAAGCACTCAAAGTCAACCCAAAAGTGCATGAATTAAAGCCCCGAAAAGGAATGAACTCAAGGAAGTGCAACTGCCCATTCCGTATTGTCGCCATTGAAGATCTGGCAACGTTAAATGGAAGGCGTTCATAAAGGAGGAGCACCATAACCATAGCCATTCAGATGACTCGCGTGCTCAAAATGGCGTGGGTTTGGGACTTCGGTGCCTCAGGCTGTCGGGCCCAGTGGACCCTTTTTTGCCAAAATAGGAAAGGCGGAGTAGCACTTTTGCGCCATCTAGTTGTGGCGCAAACAGGCGTAAGCCATACTTCGCTAAACCGAGATAATTTCGACCCTAAATGACATGATCATTTATCATACTTATTATTTTATCACATAGAACCCTGCCCGCGTTGTCAAAGTCATCCTGGTCATTATAGCGACTTTGCTTGGCAACGAATGGGTCAAGCTATAAAATTTGCTTAGTCATATGTTACTAGCCGTAATTTATTGCCAAACTAGGATTAGCATAGGCGTTAAGCCAGTAAGATATTCACTAACATTCTTGTAGGGAAACAGCAATGCAGGTACACTCGATCTTGTGTTCATCAAATTCCACAAGGTAGGGCTTCAAGTTATCAAGGGAGTTGAAAAATCCCTTCCGTCATCAAACAACATCGGGCCTCCCATTTGATGCCTTCGCTAACGTCACGCCAGTTATACCCCGGACGGTGAAGCCTACGTGACCGCACAGCCCTGGCACAAGTCCCTGATAATCATTCTTCGTCCAATCATTGTGGCGAAAGGATCAGAAGTCTCGAAGAGCCTCGTGGACTTAACGAGTGGCGAGATCTATTAGCAGATGTAAAGAGAAGCAGATGTATAAAGACCAAGTCACCTGGTTCCTTGTCTAATCACTGTGGCAAAAGGCATCGATATGTGGTTCTGTTATAAAGAATTATAAATTGATTTATGTCGAAAATCTCAGAGAACCTTATGGGATTAACAGGCACAAGGTCTATTAGCAGATATAAAAGGAAGCACATATCGGACAAGAATTATAACATTACAATCGGGATATATAAATCTTAAAAATGGCAGTAAAATCTACTGACGTTTCGATAAGAAAAAGAGATATATTATTGATTGTGATTGTCCTAATTCTTGTGTCTCTTGTTCATTTGAGGAGCCAGATATGTGAGTTAAGGCCAATGCGTATAGAACAGCCGAGGTCGCTGGTTCAGCTTCAACTTCCTGCTGATTAAGCCTACTCAGACATCGAGGTTATACAGATTTGTGAAGTAATTCACCGTTTGTTGGTAACTAAAAGCCAGTCTCCCTTCTGCTCCACCCCAAATGAGGTATTTAAGTAGTCAGTGTAGCCTCTAGCTCAATCGATCATCGTTCGGCTTCCTTGCCTTCCTGTCTGTACCTGTTGGGCTATTGTCGGTGATCTTGTTAAAAAAAACTCCGGAATAAAATACCGAGGAGGAATCCATGAGAATGGTGCGTTAAGGTTGGATCATAGATAATTTTTGGAATGGGAAGCATATTCCTACTATGCGAAATCGAGTCTTTTGTTAGCATGGAACGCAGCAAGGGAGAAGTGACCAAGCTCCTTCATGCCCAAGAAAGGTTTGGTAGGTAAGTGAACAGCCGAGGACGCCCTCCGCCCCATGACTCCCAATAAAAGCAGCGAGAGGGCAACGGAGCCATTTCCATAGTCGTCAAGAGTACCCGGGCAAAAAAAACTCTGCCTCATTTTCGACCTCTTCTCTTTGGCCGGTCACCGATCGCTTCTCCGACGGTAAGCTAGCGATGGATCTGACGTTGACTCCAACGACGAGTCGCTGATGCTGCGAAGACAAAATATGATGGACATTACATATGATAGTTGCATGATTACAATGGTGGAGTGTCATAATATGCGTGGCCAACCAGGGCTGGGTGTGGATTTACAGAGGACAGGCTGTGCGTTATATTGTCAGCTCCAAGACCGAGATTGGTTTAGTATGTAGGACTCGGAGGTTTTTTTTTCTTTCCTTTTTAAACGGCGTGCGTTTTTTCGTTTTTGGCGGCTCCCTAACCGTGGAGTGTCATCCGGTACTATGGTATCTTTGATTAGATTATAATGATAACCATGGCGATGGTTAGTACGATAATGATAATAATACTATCATTAACCCCTTCGGAGGTCCATCATCAAGCATAAAAATTGAAATATCTTAATAAGAGAAAAAAAAAAAAACGTTTTGTGGAGAAGCCTGGTTGACTTGGGGAAGGGCAACGAATCAGAATCATCGGGTGCTCGGCGCTAGAGCCATTTGGGACTTCGTTCCTTTTTCTTTTTCCCTTTGGGATCCTCCCGTCAACTTCGTCCCAGCGTTCGAATTCTTTGTTCCCCGTATTTCGGTCGTTCCTTAAAAAGGGGGTCCCGACCAGGTCTTTCTGCCTCAGGTGACTTGCTGGCCAGAGATCCTTAACGATTCCATCGATCTTTTCTTCTTCCTAGAGACGTTGCCGCAACCTTCGCCAAGTTTCGCTGTTTCTTTACTCCTGGCGCGATTCGGTTAGGCTTCCGTAGAAAATGAAGGTATGTAAAGTACACACCGACTAACTATCATACTATCTTATCCCCTCAACCCCTCATCCACTTGCGCCGTTGCTGACCCGCGACCCACGCTGACGGTAAAAAAAACAGGCCATCAGACGGTCTCTCAAAGGAGACAAAGAGGTCAAACCTCATCACGTTTCGATTACCCCCAAATCAGCCATTGCAATACTGCCCCCGAAAAAGGTGAGACATCACCGGTCCAACTCCAGCTTGATGCTAGGCGTGGGAACTGCCTGACACTCTCCTAATTCAATATAGGTAATCAAAGCGCTGTATGATTATACGCCAGGACCCGGTAACACGCAAGAGCTGAGCTTTAGCAAAGGGGATTTTTTTCATGTCATAAGCAGGGAAGACGATCGGGACTGGTATGAAGCGTGTAACCCTCTGATCCCCAGCGCACGAGGGTTAGTACCAGTTTCTTTCTTTGAGGTCGTTGCGAAGCAAGAAAGAAACAGCACTGCGTCGGTAGATATCAACAAGAACGACCTGCACGACTCGGGATACTCAGACCGCATTGCACAAGGCAGGACGGACTTGACAAATACAACGAAGGAAGGCGCTCGAGCCAGAATGTCCTCTCTCGCGAGAGGGGTGGGTGCCATGGTGTATGGTATCGTTCAATATGATTTCCACGCTGAGCGCCCAGACGAATTGGAAGCTCAGGCGGGCGAGGCGATCATCGTTATCGCCCAGTCCAACCCGGACTGGTTCGTAGCCAAGCCAATCGGTCGATTAGGAGGCCCTGGCCTTATCCCAGTGTCGTTTATCGAGATCAGGGACATGACAACCGGCCAGCCAGTTCAAGACCCCAACGAGGCTGTGAAAAGGGCCGGGGTCCCATCGGTAGAGGAGTGGAAGAAGATGACGGCTGAATACAAAAACAGCAGCATTTCTTTAGGGAAGCTCGAGTCAACAGGGTCAGGAGTGCAGTCTGTCAAGGCTGGCGTGGAAATTACGACTCGTGATCCGGGCCATCATCAAGGAAATACAATCAGAACCAGTGGACACCAGAGCCAACAACACCATAGTCTGCCCGTGGTGATTCGGCAGAATCAGCAACCACTCTTGGCGCCAGTTTCAGCTACTATTCCTCGGTACTGTTTTGACAATGACAAGTACTGGTATATAATCGAAGCAAAAATGGAGGATGGCCGCCACTGGGAACTATCCAGATATTACCATGATTTCTATGACTTCCAAATCGCTCTATTAACGCAATTTAAGGAGGAAGCTGGTAATCAAGGCAAACAACGGACACTTCCCTTCATGCCTGGTCCAGTTACTCACGTCACAGATGCCATCTCCAATGGACGACGCCAGAGTTTGGATGAGTACATCAAACAACTACTAGCGATGGCCCCTCACATCTCCCGTTGTCAACTCGTCCGAGAACTATTCGCTCCTCGCCCCGGCGATTTCGAGATCGATCCAAATGCAATAGGAGATGATTACCGGCTCTCAGGCGGTTCTCAGCAGTCTTCCAGCCATGAAACTTCCCAAACCCCCTCCCAACACTCATCTCAAGGGCTTATCAATCCCAGCGCCTCCGGATATCCCATACAAACGGCCACGCCCGGACGCCCGCCCGCTACGCGTCCCCAACCATCCCAATCACAAGGCCATACTCCGTCTCAGTCTCGCACGGACCTTCAGCTCATGAATCGGCAGACAAGCTCCCTCACCCAAGTATCGAATACATCCAGTACCAGCGCAATGAAAGTCAAGGTCTTCTTCCAGAACGATATCATCGCCCTCCGGGTCCCAAGCGATGTCAATCTCCAGCAACTCCAAGAAAAACTCAAGGACCGTCTCAAGATCGACGGTGAAATCGTGGTACGATACAGAGATGAGCCGACCGGCAGCTATGTGGAAGTCACCAGCGACAGCGACCTAGATTTGGCATTCCAGCGCAATCTGAAGTTAGCGCTATATGTTGGGCTCGCGTGATCGACCCCGACTACCGCCGTGCCGATTGTAATAGCAATGGATTTTCGGATCGCTAATTCGCTATGTCAATTTCACTTGCATGGGCTTGTGGGAAGTTTCTGGCGTCACTGATGTCTTTTATTGGATTTGGGTTTCCGAATCCCCTTAGCGCAAGGATTGGTTATGCGTTTCTGCTGTTATGATGGCTATCTCGGACGATGATGAAGAAATGAAACTTCAATAGGGTTTGGATTTCAAGTGCGTTTCTCATGTTGGATACTCTCCACACTTTATTTTCCTATCGATTCGGTTTTTCCTACTGTCTTGTCATACCCTCTCGGCGCCACACACTGCATTCTTCTTTGACTGTCCTCTACCTCCGCTCCCTGGTACCTTATATCAAATGTAGATGGGCACACTCTTATGTTAGCATATGCGGGATATCCTTGGTTTATTCCGTTTTCCTGGGTGATTGATCAAATGTTGGGGACCATGACTACTAATATAATGTGTTTCGTGCTGTTCTTTCTTCCGCCGAACGGATTCTTGTCTGTACGTACTACTATCCAATACGGATTATGTTTTAATGAAATATGTAGACGACACCGGTATCATATCTTCTGTATATACTACCTAGCCATAATTCTAGGTAATCAGTATGCTGAACACAACTTACTATCATATATTATTGCTACTATAGCTTCTCTAAATTACGTCCTAATCAAGCCGAATAGTTTGTTAATCGCTACCATCTTTATATCATATGATAATATCCGATAATATCCGATAATATAGTTGGCGTAGCTTTTTTTTTTGCCACTTCTCAGGCGCCTGCATCCACGCAATCACGTGAATTCATAGCAATGATATAATACTCTTACCTTTCGGTGGAACCTTCGCTTATCTTTTGCCTCAGCATCCCAGCATCCCAGCATCCTTTCATTTCCTAGCTTAGTGTGTCATTCTACATATCAACGACAAGATTAGGGTACACTGTATGGTATGGACCCCTACATACATACGGCACCGTGACATCCCTAAACTAATGCGAAACATTTGGATCCCGTGTCAGACCTGCTATATATAGTCGTTCAACAACGCAATACCCTCGCTATCCAAACTAGGGCTTTACCTCCATGCACGCGGAGTACAAAGAAGAGTTATCGATATCTTATCCCATCTTGTGTGTGTTGCAGTCACCAAACAGCATTAGACGGGAGCAAGAAAATTCGTAGCAGCTTTTCGATCCGTCACTGCCTACGACAACTTTGAGCAGATATCGGGAGTTAAGGGGGAGCGAGTAGGGGAGAGAAGCCAGTTCTGCTCTGTTACCACCAGAGAAGTTCTGTTAGGTCGTGAAATCCCTGCCCAGGGCCTGTTTCAGAACATGTTAGACCTATCTGTGGAACTTACCTATCCGCAGTTGATTAGCGCCCTGGGATGAGGTGGACACTCGAGCTCAAGGTAATTATTTTTCTCTTTGGCAGCTCTCCATGCTCATCGGACTAATACTGGTTCTCAGCCGTGTCAATAATTTCCGTAATTGATTGCACTTGGCTGTGACTGATCCTCGGGCTAGAATGCGCTGATGTCTCCTTTAATGCTGCCACCGTCGCACCATTCATTGATCAAAGCTTTTATTAATCTAATCTTCATGCGGTCATCAAACGCTGGAGGACCGACGGAGGCACGGGTGAGTTTCTAAATGGCCTTGTTATCTCTATTTACTAGAATTATCCGCGATCCCTCTACGCGTCATGTCAAGCAACAGAATGACGATCTTGAATGCTGTGTTCAAGCTCCTAAGAACATGGAGCGGTCTATGTGAGCTGGCCCTGGTATCCTAGACGACTACCGTCTCCAGGCTGAAGCCCTCGCTACCGCTATCATCCTACAAACATAAAATCCTCGTTAACTCTTGACGGCTATTCACCTCACTTTCTCCTCTTTAGCAAGCAACCGCCACTTGATTTCCTGGGGGTTGCCTTGTATATGTTAATCTCCGAAAGGAACAGCGCTCGGGATCAGACTCTCGCTGTCAATCGGTCATGTTCATTGGCTATGTCACAGGCTCAACGTCGGTTTAAAAATGTCTCGACCTGACGATTCTCGAACCATTCAACCATTCAGAAATTAGGTTTGATGAAGAACTTTTTCCCGGCCCCTGGACTAAACGTCCGGCCGATTTGAAGCCTTCCCTTGCTCAACGCAAAACCCTCCTGGCTCAGCGGTCGACAACTCGCTTTGGTCAAGCAATGCTGCAAACACTCCCTCCTTCTATCCCCCAAAATTCTTTGAATCTACCACTTTCCTTGCTTATTCGGATGCTCTTCGTCAAGATCCGTCTAACTGGTCACCAGCCATTCAAGAAGAATTCCGACTTCACAAAGAAAATGGGACTTGGGTAGTCCAAGAGATCAGCCAAATTCCCAAAGGATGCAAGCCGATCCGGAAACTCGAACGCCAAGATCTGCCTAACGGTGACACACGCTACAAAGCACATCTTGTCCCTCCGGGCTTCTTACAACGCTTCGGCATTGACTTTATGGAAGCATTCGCCCCAACAGCCTCTCTAGCTACGTTCAGGCTACTGGTGGCAACCTCAACCTTCAACGGCTGGTCCTTGCGTAATATTGACATCATTACCGCCTTTCTCAATGGCGACGTAGACACCGAAGTCTATATGGAATTCCAGAGGGTATGGACCTAGATCCAAAGAAATTTGCCCCAAATAAAGCTTGGTTGACCCCTTTACGGCCGGAAACAAGCGCCTAGGGTCTGGTCGGAGAGGATAAGAACATTCCTCTTACAGTCTGGTTTTCACTGTTGTGATGCTAAGCCGACTGTCATTAAAAACCGCAATAACACATTCATTATTCTTCTTTTTGTTGATGACATTTTGCTGACTGGCACGGAACGTGGAATCGAGGAATTTGTCACAGAGTGCAGTCGCGAATTCAAGACTAGGGATCTTGGTATACCGAAGCTCTTTCTCAGTATATATCTTGAGCGCCAAAAAGACAAAGTTATCTCTCACGGGCTGCTTCCCTGTTGTGTGTTCGGGCTATGCCATCACGCTAAATCTTTTCCAGAAGGGCCCGTGCACGACGCACAACTAAAATCCATCCCACAGAGCACTGCTCTAATTCCATTCCTTTCTTTCTTCACCATTTCCTTTTGTTTAGCTTGCCCTTAGTTAGTTAGGAATACAAGCTGGCTTTGGCCCATTAGATTATCCTTCACCAGCGCAACCATATCAAACGAGTCCTAGAGCGTTTCAATGCACCTACAGACCCCGTTTTAGATCCTAAGCAACCACTCGTCGAAGCTCGGGATTCCGAGTTGCCCAATAAAGAAGACGCCCTAGAGTAACGTGTTGCACCACGTCAAATGGCATCTGCACATGCCCCGACCTCGAATTCGCTCTCTCTCGTCTCTCCGGATTCTCTTCTCGGCCTGACATCAAGCACACCGCTGCTGTTAAATGTGTATTTCGCGGTACCCAGGTCCTGGCATTTCTTTCAACGTACCCAACCCATCAGCTGCCCCCACACTTCACGGATAGTGAAACAATCGTCACTCCACGTCCGGTTTCGTCTTTTTATTAAACGATGGCCTGATATCAGCCAAAATAGCAATCTTGGATCACTAGTTCCACATGATGCTGAGTATTTCGGACTCGCTAATGCCTCCTATAACCTGGCTTCGCAAGATCATGCTGGCGATATCATGATCTCCACTCCGGTACCGGAGAAAGCATTTCTCCGGAGTCGCCTGACATTCACTTAGATTACAATACAGATCCATCACCTTCACAGATACGTATGTACATACAACCCGTCCTAGTTTTGTGAGTGAGGGAGAGACTCGGCCGAAGGACTCGAATGGAACCAACCACCTCCCTTGTGAGGCTGTGACAGGATATCAGAACATTAAGCTATTCGACCAAATTTTTTTCACACATGCTTGTTGTTGTTGTTGTTGCATTATCTTACGTCTTTAAGGTCACACATGCTATAGGGTGTATGTGTGTATGTATGTGTTTTTTGTTTACATTCCGAGTTGCCATAACCGCAAGCAGCCACTGTTGGGCTATAACTAGAGTACTGATGTAGCTAGGTGTAGCTAGATCGAGACTAGGGTCTAGTCCTATGCAGCCCTAACATATAATCCTCAGTTGTCGGTGGTGAAAGTATCAGGTGACCTTTTCAGTTAAAATAACAGGCTGCAGCACCCTCCCTTGCCCACCTAGTCTCTCAAAGATCCAGAAAGCGAAATTCTTTAATGCCGATTCCCTTGCGAACCGCTTCTCGGAGATCCATAGTTTCTTGAGGCGACAAATTCAGCTAGCCGAAGACAATCAAGAATACTATACAAATCAGTCGCGCCACGTTACCGAGAAGGGGACTATGTTTAGCTAGATACAAAGAATCCTTAAGGCTGACCGGGCCCGTTCAAAACTTCATGATAAGTATAAAGGGCTATACCAAGTCTTAAAAACTAGCACCCACACAGTTACCCTTGACATCCCTAATGAATAAAACATTTAACACTTCCCGAGTCAAACTTGCATCTAATAACCCATTTCCCGGCCGAAATGAAATTAATTTTTCAGAAAAACGGGATACTGATGATTCAGTACTGATACAAGACGATGAGACAGGAGAGGAACACTATGAATGGCTTTTTAAGAAAATCATGAACTCAAAGTATAACAAAAGAAGGCAGAGGCTTGAGTACCCATCGGAGTGGTTTACTAGTGGGGTTTAAGGTATTCCTTGGACTTCCTAATGGAATTTTCAGCCTACCTTAAAGCAATTTAAATTGCATTCGGGCCGAATGCCTCAGGAAGGGGGAGATAATGTTACGGGTTCAACTATGGTCTCCTGATATGTAATGTGTTATTATTTAATATAGCTTTCTGTCCTATACTATACATACTTTTCTCTCCGTGCAACAACAATATAATTATTAGTATCTATATCTTCAGGTTCTGTAACACAGAATATGCGTCAAACTTGCATCCCTAAATGGATGAAACCTTCATCGGGAATGCTGGGATTATTGATGGAGTGATCCAATAGACAGACCCAACCGATGAAAGATCCAGCGATGGTCTCGCCAATCTGGCTCAAGAAGCTATATAGCTTATGGAACAAGGTGTGGATGTACCTTATATTGACAACGCCTTGGGGTGTCAAAATACGGAGTATCCAACGCCTCCATAACAAACACCACCAGCCGCCGCTCTACTAAGCGCCTCAATCCAAGGACTAGAAGGTCTGGGAGACAGCGAACCGCATGAATTGGCTGACAAATTAAGCCACCCTACCGTCTGGAAAGTTGCTTTCATGGCAGGATGGTTAAACCAATGTGTCGGTCAGTCACGGGGGAAACCCTTAGATCGTACACAATTCCAACGGCTGCTGCGAAAAGGCGCAAAAGCCATCCATAGGAGACAATTACGCCGCCACAAACAAGGTACGATGACGTCGAAGAACATCCACTGGGACTAATGTTCGAACAGGCTGAGATTGATCACATCGATAGCTATATACCGGTGAATTCACAGACCAAAATAAATCGGTCTGACGCGTGAGGAAGCCAAATACTAAACTGCATGTGGGTCTACGTATACAAGTTCGATAAACATGGCTGGTTGATAGAACACAAAGCTCGATTCGTATAAGGTTATATATAAGGCTGGTCATGAAGATATGTATACAGCAACGTTGGTCACACGACGCTGTCAATGCCTCCGCGTCAACGCCACATTGAATAAGACAATCTACATGCGAATGCCCCCAGGAACCCTCACCAACATCGGCTTTAAGTAAGTGCCTCACGAGGCATGTTCCCTGGCCTACAGCGGGATTCTCATATATATAGCAAAATCCCGAGCATCACAATGCCGCTGGGCCGCGTTCTCTATTACCTATATTATAATGGAGGGTGGGTTGGGCCTACAAATAGGAGGAGAAGGTAACTTCCTGGTAGCTACGGATGCGTCGTTCGCTGATAGTACGCTAGGTCGGAAGTGTGACAACCCAATCCCGAAGCATAACATAATGGATTGATAATACCAGCTAAGGGGCGATGTTCATAGAGAAAAGAAGAGAAGGAAAAACAAAATTTAAAGAGACAAAGGATACGCCGCTTGCGGTCATGTGATTCACACCGGAGCCTAGACCGTCATAGGAAGCCTATGTTATGACACTATTCGGTGGAGTAATTGGATGACGAGTAAGTAAGCAGGATACTGTTATTACATCAACTACGGAAGCGGAGCTTCTATCACTATTTCAGGGAGCTAAGGAACGACAATATATCAAACGATTATTGGACGAACAGCGCATCACGATCCATCGCGATGATCAGCAGACAATCTGACTCATGACTGGCCTCTAGACCAAGCTACGGCATGTCGACATTCATAATCACTAGCTTCGTCAGAGATCAAGAACCAACGAATCGCTGTCGAATATATATATCAAAGAAGATTAGTTGGTTGCAAATACCATGCGGTTATCTCGGAAACCCAGAAGACATGCTGACGGCACAGACGCTAGCTCGCTAGCCCCGACCCTAATAGCGCTCTGACGCGCGACGGCGGCCTGACAGATTCATCTTGCCGGCTGAGCTTGCTGAGATGAGTATGCCCCGCATACTAGCTAGTTTGTACTAATATAGGGAATCGCTTCATTTTGTCAGCTTTAGCGTGTCAGATATATTAGTAATACCTTATAAATGAGAAACCCCATGATCACATCAACCAATATTAAGACCCATTTTAGCTTAGCATATCTGACAGCCGGGAAGAAGATCACTATGAGTATATATTCACCACCGCAAAGCTTCATGTCCGATAGAAACAACGCTAGTACATGTATTCGATGGGGCAGGAGTCACTCTTGCTAGAGGTTACAGCGGGTATTCTGCAGGGCTCGCTCGTCTATAATTCAGAGTTGATAAAGATCTGTAACCCAAGGCACATAAGGATGCATGGAATAGGCATTGTGGAACGATGTTGATTTCATTGCCTGGAGATCCACTACCTACACGTGGAAACTTGTGACAACCTGAAGCGGGTACATAAAAGGTTTGCTTGGAGTGGGGTGGGGCAGGGCACATCCTGTGGCTTTCACCTCAGCCAAAACCTTACAGCTGAGATGGGAAAAATGAAAACCCAGGTAGGGTACGCCAAGCCGAGCATCAAAGCTTAGCCTGATTGGAAGTCCAATCAGGCCCTACTACTGGTTAACTAGGCCAAGCTCAGTCAGGCTAGCTTCCGTCAGGTAACCCGACTTGTTGCCAGCACTGGCTAGAATGCAGAGTTCCACACCAGCAGAGGCTTCCGGGCCACCTACGTGCCGCCACTGGACCTGTTCCTTGCCAGAAGGGTAATACATACGGCAGTCCTCATCCCAAACAAAGAAACACCATATACACTTAGGCAGGCACAGGAAAGATCAGCCTTTCCGATTTCCTGCACAAGGTAATGAGAGCGGTGTGCCCCCGGACACGCGGAGAGGGAAACCCACAATTCACTGCCTACGAAAGATGAGAGAAGGACTCCGATTGTATGGCAGGCTAGACCTCCGGGAAACTGTTAATGAGATTAGGGTTGTGAGGTGGTGGTTGAGGAAGAGAATTTTGTGGCAATTTTGGCTCGCGGAGAATCTTATTAGGCAACGGGGCTAAGCGTGGGCTTAGCTGATGGTAGCAGGGATTGTACACACCCAGGAGTGAGGCTTCAATTGTATAATAGAATGTATAGACGGCGAGATGGATCGGGTGGCCAAAAAAGGCCGAATGAGGCTGTTACCATTATTATCATATATTTACCACTTCCGGCAAGAGAGAGATGACATACAGCCTCTAAAACATCAATGTCTGACATACCCTTCCATTCCGAGAGAGATACTAGTATAGTCCGACGGATATCTTTCACAGTACCCATACTAGTATCAGAATGCTGGACCGGAAACCCTGTAGTTTAGTGTTGTATGAACTCTCGAACAACCTTGACCTGATGCATATTCATTGAGGTAACAATGGGATCGTCGTATGTGCTGGTGGTCTGAATCTAAATGTCGATATTGTAACTATAATTGCTGCCATTGATTAGAGGCTGCCCGTACCGGGTGTCGGTTGGCTTCAATAATGGAAAGCCCTTGGCTTGCGTCCGGGTGTTTCCTGCCACTCTCTACTTGTACCGGAGAATGGGCCCTCTATCCATTACCGAAAAAAGGGCCGTGTGTAGGGAGGCATGTGATGACTATACTAATGTTTGGCTCTACCATCCCCCACATAAACATTGAGGCGGCTCCCATGTAGAGATGAGGTGTTGTAGAGATGCATTGGTTCATCAGCACCATCGAATAGTAGATGCGAATAACGGAGGTGATGCAGCAGCTATAGAGACCCATTAGCCGTTACTATCGTATATATACTCGATCAACAGTGGGTGAGCACTTACAAAATCCCAAGCCCGAAAATACCGATGACTTGAAGCTTTCGCCTCCAAGGCATCTGAAGCTTTTTGATGACAGGTAGTGGGAAGCAGAGCACGATGACATCAAAGACGAGGCCCATGCTAGAAAAGGCAAGGAGGAAAAGGAAAACAAAATAATTGCAGTAGTCTGCCGTCACTGAAGGGTCCCAAACACTCGCAAAAGGATCTATGGTCAGAAAATGCGGATACATAATTCCCCATGCCACGCAATTTGCAATACCCCAAGCAAGAAGTATTCCAATGTAAACCCATACGGCAATCCTGAAAACAGGGGTGATGAGAATCTTATAATTAGAACAGCAATATCGCAATTTTTACCAGGGCCAAGCTGGCGATAAGCAGGAAACCTTGGGCCCTTGTTGCCTTTGGTGCTGGGCTTTAGCATCAAGAATCAGAGTTTAGGATCGAGGTAGTTTCACATACCTGAGAGAAGACTTCAACCGAGGATGGATCGGGTGTTGGGTTATCTATACCAGCCGAACCTGCCGCAATGAATGTATTGATTGAAACTCCCCAAGCACAAAGTAGGGTAAGTGTTATGACCCAGTCATCCGGAGATAGCTTGCGGCTCGTCAGGTATTTTATAAAAAAGCGAAGAGTAACTGCGATAGTGCTGAGGATAGGCAATAGAATTGAGACAGCTAGGGACGATGCGGTCACTAGTGACCCTGGAGGCGTCTGCAACGCCATCTTTTTTGTCGGAAAGAGTAATTTTGGGAGTGTAGGGAGAATTTGAATAGATATAGCGTAAAAGAGAAATGGTGGGAGATTCTAAGGAGATTTACCCGTAAATAATTATAAATCGGGGTGAGCTCAATCAATGAGACTTGGAAAGTCCAATAATAGACATGTCCTCTATTGATACCCCCTAGAGGCATGCTGACAACTAAATGATTCAAATCTCAAAGTTCACGTGTGTAACTAGTATAGTCGATTTCAGTTTGAGGCCGTAATTTCTACATGACGGGAATATGGTATATTGCCCATTTCAGCCTACAGTACGGCTAATAATGTCTGCTTTAGGGGTACTCAGGCGGATCCTGCTCCTGCTAGGACTCCATGCACGATATTGTCAATTTATCGTTAGCGGTCGGTACATATTTTTAGTGTAGGAAGCGGCTTCTTCATCAATTAGTACCTTATTATTATATATACAGCGCCACATGACGCTCTAGAAGTCCAGTGATAGAACCTGAAGAGAGTATATGAATGCATTGTTGATCCATTGAAATTTCCAAAGTCCCCTTCTGTATTGGACTTAACTCGGGGTGAGGATGAATCTAAATCAGGGAGAGGCCGCTTTCGGTGAACTTGATAAGCGTTTAGCTTGCAGAGAATATAGGAGTATGCCCGCGATAGTTTTTAGTATTTATAATTCACGGATCGTGAGAAACCTGTGTGAAGATACTAAGTTCGTTTCTGGACTGACATTACTACAATCGATATCTGCATCATAGCCCGGAAACGGAACCCATTAGGGTAGTAGGTACTCGAAGCATACGTCCCTGGCTTATTCACCTATTCTAGCAATCATCCATATATAAAATTGGTACCGACCTAACGTTAAGATACCAGATTTCTCCCACATTTATGGCCGTTCATGTAAAGGGGTTTTGTTCGATGATTTGCGTTCTATGTAGTAGTCTGAAGCTACTATGGTCGTCATTCCTGTAGGGTGGCGACGGCGCAAGGATGGCGTGCAGAGTGGCGGTCCTCCAGCTCAGGATTGTACGCTTGCCGAGTCATCCTAGTGGCTCTCTCAACAACAGTCATCTCAAGATGTGAGCGTTTTCTACAAATCATCCGTATTTTGAGCATGTTAACCATCATGGGAAGGTTCAGCTGAAAATCTTAGCGGTAATCCAATTTCAGTCAGTAAAATGGTATAGTCCTACTATCCGTTCTCCTGGTGATTCCTCGGGGGTTCTTTCTCCGATGCTAAGATAGGGACTGCCAGAGCTTGTCCTTAACTATGCAGCCCGGGTGGTACCACTCAACCAAAAGGCCATAGAAACACAGAGCTGAGTCCATTATGTAGCCCTGTGCCTGACGCCAGTATTTCATCCGCAGTGATCGGGTGTGTTTCAACTTTACTAATGATTAGTATGCCTTCCTACCTACACGTTCGGATCCCGTGCTTGGGCCAAGTAGCTGATCTCACGGCAGAACATGGTGTCTAGCTGGAGAGTCTCTGGCTCATGAAGGGATCTTATTGCCTATCTATTAGATATTTTTTCTCTCTTCCTTATGAGAAATAGATAAAATGTGTTCTTTTTCGAGGCCCGTAACACCTTTGGTGGGTAGGTACTACATATCAATGGGGCATCACCGAGTCATCATGAGCCAGATTCCGGATTGATTCTAAATTTATTTCCCCTACTAAAATCCATCCATTTGGTTAAAAAAGCATTATTGGAGACAAAGAAAAAGTATGCTCCATTTGGGGGGCCATTTTCTCTAAGAAATTTCAACTTCTGGAGCTTCTAGTTTTCATGTTGTTACTACGATCCCGGTACAGCACATTGTTTGATGCTATCTTAGGTAAACTTAAGCCTGAGGCCAACAATGGATGAGCAATGATGAGCAATGAGGAGCAATTGGAAGAACTCCCCAAATGTGGGAAAACCGCCTAACGCTGGTGTGTATTTCAAAAATGTGGAGAATCCCCACAATCACAATCAGTACTTTGGTTCTATTCGTCAAGCTCTTACTCTGCATGAAGACTCAACATTGAAAGTTGAATTCTGGCTACCTGGGATTGCCTGTGATTGGCCTAATGATAGAGATGGATGGGGAACAACTATTGATTTATGCGGATCCTTCGGTGGCACGGTAGGAAGCGCAAGGGACGCAAGAAGTGGTTTATGAATGGGCGGCACAGCTCTCACCTGAATAATGCGGGGGGGCCTTTCCGTTAAGAGAGCCGCTTGTTTAGGCCCAAGCGGCGCTCGAGGATCGTGTCAAAGAACCGCTTAAAGGCATCGGAAGACCCCCAGAAACTCTATTGTCAATAGGCTTAGTCCAAAAAAAAAAAGGTGCATCATGATATTTATATGGTATTACACAGGGGGCGTAAACTAAGGGAAAAGTTGGTAAAAAGCCTTCTTATTCAGCCCGAATATTTGGTAAGTACGAGTGCGACTCTAGGACAATCGCTTTCTGGTTGTAACTATTTAACGTTTTCTCCTGCAGGAAATACACTAAGATGAAGATGGAGAAACTAGATATCCTAATCAAAGATATTCAAGCGGATGTGAAACGCGTTCGCTTACTTCATATTTTGGGCGAGCAGCTCCAATTATTGGTTAACAGCGGGAAGCCCGATTTCGACCACTTGCTTGCGGCATTGAAGGAGGAGGAACTGGTGTCGGACGCTGAATACAACGAACTGGGGTTGAATCTTATACCGAAGGCAGTAAGGCCCCTCATATGTTATGAAATCACAGACCAATTCTAAATGCGTTTAATATAGGAAGCGTTTTAAAAGGCATATTAGATGCTGCTGTCGATTCTTTAAAAGAAGAAGTCAGCAATAAAGTCCTCGGCAAACGTAAGGCAGAATTAAATGCCGAGGAGCAATATGGGCAGGGTATTTTGGTTTACCTTTATCCACTGAGCATTGATAATAATTATTTCTCGCTCTTGGAAGTCAATGAGCGTGAAGGGAAAATCTACCACTACGACTCCATGGCTAACAATGATATTACTCAAGCGGGGGATGATTCTCGACCTCCCAAATTGACCCGTCGCCAATGTACGGTACCTTGCCCCAGGCACCAGTCTCGATGACACCAAGATGAGAGCTTTCACTAGAGAGATTCGAACTTTCTGTAAGCTTGGTAGATCGCATCGCGGGTGGGAAGGCAAAAAGTCCATGTGAAGCGAGCAATAATTGTCGGCAAAGCTGTAATGAAATGTTTGTAGCCCTCATGAGATTCAGGAAAAAGGGCCACATATGTCTGAAGTAAACAAGATCGTCGAAAATGCCTTGTTCTCTGGCAATTTCCCCATGGACGAACTCCTTGTCCTTTGGTGTTTTACTTTCGGGGATCTTCGTTCCTAATCCAAGCCTTTGAAGGGGTTTAACGTTTCTTAATCCTAGGTGACCTAACCGTCGATGCCATCAAGCGAATCGATTCCAGTTGCGAGATAGGAGTGTGATCCTCCACTTTCCTGTCGAGATAATCCCTTGTTTACTATATAAAGGTTCGCCAGTTCACCCTGAAATATAGTGCCTAGTTTTTTGCTGCCTCGGAGGTCTACCACCTGTATATTTCGCTTCCTCGAGGTAGTAATGCTAATCCGAGGTTGTCCTAGTTCAGTTGACTCACGCCCAGGAGGTTGGCCTTCAATTGAGGGGCATATATGACCTCTTTTAATGTTAGGAGGGTAACCGTCCCATTTGGCTGAACAAGTGCCAGCTCTAGCGCTCCTATGCCTTCTGACTCCAGTATATCACCACTTGCACTTTAAATATTGGTGATCTAGGGTTTGATTGTTCGGAACGCGGTCTTAATCCTACAGAAAATGCTTGGTGGCTCCAGAGTCTTAAAGTCATCGATTTTGGTTTGCTTGACCTTTTCGCTCACCTGTAAGTGGAGAGCCATGGTGTTTGTCTAGAGATTTATGGCAGAGTAATCCCATATTCTTTTTGCAGTTGCTTCATTCTGCGCTTCCAAAATAAGTGTTTTATTTGTATCCATTTTTATTAGGATCGCCGCCTTCGAATTGATGTTGAACCATTTTCTCAACTTCATTTCGGTAATCCTATACTTTTTCCAGTCGTTTTCTGTTCGATCTTTGATGTTGAGATCGTCGGACTGAACCTATTAAGGGAAATGAAGAGAGTTCTTACCCATGGAATCGGCAAATATGATTCATTCAGGAATTTATCCATGGATAGTCAAATCAGTTGATTTCCCAAAGTTATCCCTTAGGTTCTCCATCAAGAAAGTTTTTAATATCCAAAAGCTATCCACTATATGGGATATCTTCTTTCCTTCGGAATCGCACAATCTGTGATCCATAATGTTTAACAACATGAGATTCCGAGGATTCTTTTCTATATGGTCCATTCATTAACACAATACTGTTTATTGATTAGTTAGTATCTTCCTCTCACTTGATCAAAATGAAAAACCAAGAGAACCAACCGTCACCCTCTCCGCCGTTTAGGGAGAATCAGAGTCGATTTCGCTTCTCCTGGCCAGGTATTGATGGTTTTTCTGGCCATGTAACTTCTGGAAGAGGAGTTTCAAGTTGGAAACATCCAAGGTAATGTTGATTTCGGTGATCTTTTTTGGAAATAAAACAAAGGGACTTGTTTGAAGGAAATGAAAACGAAAAATTTTTGGGTCTTGAGGCGATATATCTTTTGAACTTCGAGGAGTGATCGTATAGTGATCCAGCTATAAAATCCGGGCTCATAACCGGTTAGAGCACTGCAAGGAAACCGTACGATGAAGATAGTTTGGTAAGAATTTGGTTATGAAGAATTGCATTTTTTTTGTTATGTCTAGACAACTATCTAGGATTGATATATCTGCATCAACGGACATGGTGTACCCTTTTAATTGCCGCCTTGGGGATATCCCTTTTGCCTCCATAAGGATTCTAGGGAAGCCAGTATTGGGGTTGACCGTGACCCTCTTATTCCATGGCTCCTAGGTGAAGAGTTCTCACCTTGCTACTTAACAAACGAATGCCACATCTTTCTCACTTGGTTGATCCTTAGATGAGGTCTCAACGCAAACCAGACTATCCAGGCGGTCGTTCAGGACTTAGAGATTCAAAATAATTCTTCGACAGGAAGATGAGGATGCCGAGACAACCTCAGGGCAACATCAATTCTTAACATCCCTGAGCGGGTTTTATATAAAATTGGGTGAAAGTTATATATTACTGTTACTCCATTCGGCCTTCCGGACACCCGGTCCATCCATCCGTCCATGTACTCTAATAAATATACACTGCAAGTATCTCGCTTGGATTTTCGATGTCCCTCCTACCATTAGCCAAGCCCTGTCACTTGATCAGCTCCTCTGCAAGCCGAAAGTATCTTGGGCAGTGGATCTGTTGGCAAGGGCAATATGTTTCCATGTGTACCTGAGTGTATATGGGGACTGTGGTCATTTTCGCATCGCCGCTAGAGGGGGTTCTGAGGACCAGAACTAATGAGTACTATTACCTCAACCTCTATTGTTGGTGTAATGATTTTTCCCAACTCCGAAAGTTGACGCGTGGCTTGAAGACGTGTCGTTGTTGCTATTTTCAGTAACACTCTCTTCTACTAGCCCTCTCTACTAGCTGAGCTGCAGCCCGGCCTGATTTTCGAGCGCTAATTCCCGACTGCAAGGCTGATATTTCGAAAGATGTATCCTTATTTTTGTAAAGTGACCACGAATATTTTCAAGGATTCAGAAGGATCATATTATGTGTTGTGGTGGGTGAAATAAGACGTTAAAAGAGGCGGGCTTTTGTGCTTGGCTGTGGCCAATACAAGTATTTTTTATCATCTGCCCAGGTGCAACTCCGACTTTCTTTTTCCCACTTCAACCTTCTCATCGTATCGTCAGAAACCGTAGATCTACATCCTGCATGATTATGGACGGGCGCTGCTGATTACGTTTCCCGCTATACTCAGTGGCATTTAGAGAGTCCTTTTGGTGTAAGGTGCTGACTTTACCACTACAACCCAATGGATGACTTGGTAGGTCATCCAGTCAGCGTACTATATGTCAGGCTCCCTGACACTTGGTGTCTCGGGTCTCCTTTCATCCGATTTCGAATTTAGCTACACCCTCCCAATGTCAAGATCTTTCTCTTGAGCAAGATGCCCCCCCAGCGTCTGTACCAAGGAACTGGGATCATGACTAGACTCACAAGTTCTTGGGGAATTATTAGAACCGTCGCTCCAGTTTAAATGCCACATCCCCCCTAGCCCATTACGGATTTGGTTCGAAGATGAAGATTCCCTTTAAAAGTTGAGAGACGAATTTGATGAGGCGGATGAGAAGTCTGAGTTCCCCTTCCAAGACTCCAGGAAAAGATTGCTGATATCCAAGCTATTCTTATAATGCGGCAACGTCATGGGTTTTTAAGTATTTAGAGATTTATTTTAGAGGTTGAAATCAGACACATGTAGTTAGTTAGTTATTAATAAGCTTGCTAGTTTTCTGGAATGTGCACGTGGAAGGCACCTGACTCGGATCTATCATACACCGAGCCGATGAAGGCCTGAGGCATCAAGGCCGAAGAACTTCATAATCGTAATAACTATAAGATATAGATATGACATGCATGATTTCGAATTTTATCTTTCTAGGCTTTCAAAGTATGATAGTTATACTATGATACTATATAATTCTGATGCTCTCTGCAACCCTACAACAGTTACAACTTATACTAGTAAAAAAAACCGGGATCTTCTGTTGAATCGGCCCCATTAATCATCCGGCTGCCACCACCTCAAGCTTGCTAGACATCTATTCCAGCTTTAACGACTTACGATCCTTCTCGCTACGTTCGCGCATAGATGCATGTAACTATCGATGAATCGATTTACTGGGAAACTATGTGTTGGCGGCCTCCGCGAGACTTGGAATCTCCACGCGTCAATAAGTAGAAGAAGACTGGATATGAAGGAGTGGAAGCGGACAGTTCATCTCTATGGTTATCCTAGAAAGCGCACCGCTAGGCCCCTTATTAACTCCAGTTCTTTCCATATCGACCATCATGCTCGACCTCGCACCCGAATTTCCCAGGGCCAAAGTATGAGACGGTTAGCGGGGGTCGGTGAGGCGGTCGCTGTGGGAGGAGTTAAGGACGCGAACAGCTCACCAACGGAAGGTCCCCTGGCCAAATACAATGAAAAAGTCCTGGCAGAGGATCTGAGGGATGATTCCCATCAAAGAGGTGTGTGTTTACAGCCGAATTCCGAACTTTGCGTGTATAACTCACTATTTATTCCACAGCTATTGTTCGACACCTTCAGGATCTGCATGACATGCTAAGCACATATCATCCCCCCGAGGTCGCTCGTCCCTCCGTCAAAACATTAGGTCAACAGCATAGGACTTCTATATTTGGTTCCTTATTTGGTCGAGCTAACCCTTCCGTGACTCCTCCGCCGGATCTTCCGAAGGGCTTGTACATGTACGGAGACGTTGGATCCGGGAAGACTATGCTTATGGATCTCTTCTATGATACCTTGCCACCAAACATTTCGTCTAAGAAGCGAATACACTTCCACAATTTTATGCAGGATGTACATAGACGGTTGCACCTTATAAAGACGCAGCATGGAAGCCAACTCGACGCACTGCCGTTGGTGGCAGCGGATATCGCAGCAGGTGCCAGCGTTCTTTGTTTTGATGAATTTCAGTGTACTGACGTTGCGGACGCGATGATTCTCCGAAGGTAGCGTTTCATGATTACTTCCCCCCCCCCCTTTGCCCGAAGCCTTCGCTAACACAATGTGTATTAGACTTCTCGAATCTTTAATGTCTTTCGGCGTGGTCATGGTTACGACGTCTAATAGGCATCCTGACGATTTGTACAAAAATGGTATTCAACGACAACATTTCATTCCATGTATTAACCTCCTCAAAACCAATCTCAAAGTACTCAATCTCGACTCGACCACGGATTACCGTAGAATCCCGCGGCCCCCATCTGGGGTCTATCACCACCCTCTGGACCTTGCGGCAGCCCGCCATGCCGAGAAATGGTTTGAATTCCTAGGTGATCCGGTTAATGATCCGCCACATCCCACGACACACGAAGTCTGGGGACGTACCATTCAGGTTCCGCTGGTGAGCGGAAGGGCTGCAAGATTTACTTTCCACGAGCTTCTTGGAAAGGCAACCAGCGCGGCTGACTATCTCGAATTGGTGAGGCACTACGACGCGTTTATCGTGACCGACGTTCCTGGCATGACTCTCGACAAGCGCGATGTGGCAAGGAGGTTCATAACATTCATTGATGCGGTGTATGAAAGCAAGGCATGTTTCCTATTATCTAGAATATATCATAAAAAAAAAAGAGGAAAAAAAAAAACAAAGAAAGCGAAAATCTCAAAGAAACCCAACTTACCGTTCCCCCGTAGGCAAAACTCGTCCTCACGACGGCGGTCCCGATCCAAAACCTCTTCGTGTCAGAATCCGAAGTTAATGCCTCCTCCCTTATTGTAAACGCCTCCCCGGACTCGGGGGATCCCACAGCTTCAAACCACTCAGATCTGAGTGATGACATGCGGGCCATGATGGACGAACTCGGTCTCTCGATGTCAGCGCTCCGATCGAGCTCGATCTTCAGCGGCGATGAGGAGCTGTTCGCGTTCGCGCGCGCCATGTCCCGACTGGTCGAGATGGGTAGCATCCTGTGGGTGGAGCGAGGACTCGGTGTAGGGATGACCGTTGAGGCGGGCAGAGAAGATCAGGAAGCTTGGCGCAAGACAAGGAGTCGGTGGGGCGAAGATAATATGTGATGATGGATGATACATGCATGATATGGTAGGCCTGTTTTCTTAGCGATGGATGGATGAATAATACATACGTGGATGCAGGCATGATTCTTTTCTTTCCTTTCCTCTCCTTCTCCTTTCTAATGACTTTTTGCATCTATATATATATATATATATATATCTACTATAGATATAGATTTTAAAAGGGGTATATAGAATACATCATTTTATAGGGTACATATTCTACATAGCATCCATCTATAGAATAGAATACACGCAAGGACCGGCGACAGTATCGAAACAAATCTTTAGCAGTGTATGAAATATATATTCACGCCCATACATACGACTACCGTAGTTCCCCCCATATCCATATATCCATATCTATCTATCTAGCCGTCCATCGATTCTTTACTTATATAGATAACAGTACATTTGGTGTCTGTACCAGAGTACTTACTCCTGCAGGGAGTTATGGTCAATGCACAAGCGATGTATATTATATGCATATAAAGGATGTTTTCTTGGTGTGATCTTCTCAACAGAATAAAACTTGATCAGTTTAATCAATTAAGGGGTTCAAAAATCCGGAGAAAGGAAAAGAAAAGAACCAAACATCATACGCCCATTTCCCACTCGTAATGTAGTATGTATGGGTATTTATTGTGATATCGTACATACCTCTTGACATCAATCAATTAAGATAAAAGTTAACAAAAAAAGCCCCGAAAAAGATCATGCTTATCTCCTCCAAAAAAACACCTTCTCGACCTTCCTCTTTACGGCCCAACCAACCTCAGCAAACCAATCTCGAATACCGCTTCTGCCGCCGTACTTGGTCGACGTACCAGCAGAGCTGACTTTTGCGCTGGGTCCTGAGGAAAGATTCCCGGCCATGAATTTCATCTTGCCTTCAACGATCTTATGGACCAGGTTTAAGATAGCGAAGGTAGTCGAGCCGAGCGCACGGAACGCTGCCAGGGACGCCACCGACCAGAGCACGATGGCAAGGTACGCGTTGGTCCCGACGGAGTCGATGCCATATGCCTCCGACACAGACATAGCCAGAATGGCGTTCGCGATCATCCAAACTGACACCATGTACGTCCGTACGGCACGGTAGTAGTCTTCCTGCAGCTGGCTTTCGGATACTGGAGGCTTGGGTACCTCCAGCCGATCGCGGAGATTTCGCAATGCTTGATCGTATCCGCTGTCGATGTCGAGCTGCTCCGAAGGCATTTCGACTTCAACGGTAGAGCCGCCCAGGCCGCGGGCGGTACCCAGATCCATTTGGTGCAGATTGTCTCCTTTCGTTCCCCATGTTACATCGTGCGTGTTGCAGAATGCGTACACTTGCAGCGTACAGATGTAGCTGGGCAATAGCGCAAAATATTGTACCGATGAGGTTAACATATGCCAGGGATCGAGATATAGAAAAGACATGATGAAGTAAAGCCCGACCGTGGACATCATGGAGACAACGATGTTGGTGAAAGTGTTGTGACCGAGTTTTAGTTTCGCATTAGTCTTGTTTCCTTGCAAGAGCTCGTCGATGACCATGTATAATGCCGCAAAAGCAGTATAAAACATGATGATGCCGTATATTATCATTCCGAAAATGAACATCTTTTTCGCACTGAGCATTTAATTAGTGTGGTTCTTTGTTAGCAGGAAGATAACAATGAACACCAACCCTTGCGGCCTATTGCCCATTGAGAGAATAAACTGCAAGCACATGAGCAGGATGCAGGCGTATCGCAGTACGTTGAAAATGTATCTCCCCATATCGTGCCCAAACGGATCCACGGCCGGATCTGCCAGAGAGCCAGCAATGAAATAAAATGCCAAGTAAAAATTCGCCTAGGGAAATCGCCGTGGTCAGCTATTGTTACATATCGGATCCTAACCAACGAACTTACCAAGCTAAAGTATGTGAAGAGAAGTTGGAAGAATTGATACACAAACTCAATATGTAAGAGAACCTTGCGTGCCAGCGAGTGATCCGTTTTCCAGATCTGACGGAAGTTGACAATTGAATAGACCGCTGCGAAGAACGCACCATTAAGCCATCTTCGCCGTTGCGAGATGAATTCGGGAACGGAATCTGTATCTTTGAGTTGGCTCTGCAGAGGAGATATTGCAATTCTAGAAGACGAAAAGCTCAATGGTAAGGAGGTATACACACCTGGAACGTCGGTCTCTCCCACTGCACTCTTAACAAACTTCAAAACCCACCTTTCTTCTCTCTTCGCTACGAGCTCCCAGCAGAGAATACGGTCCTCCGCAAGATACATGTTGGCCGTGAAGACGTCTGCATCCTTGCCGTGTAATGTCTCGCCTTTAAAATACTGGCTGAGAGGGCCATGTCCAGTAGTATCGTTCTGAAGAGCATAGTACCTATAAGCGCTCAAAGCACCTGGCAGGACGGTAATATAACCAAAAACAGACTCCAAAGGCTTATCTAGGATATTCGACATCTTATATTCGAAGTTTTGAGACGCGACCAACGGATTGAACAGACCGAGCCAGCCCTTGCCTTTACCCGCAATGATCTCGCCTGCTGCTCCCGCAACGTTGGAGTCTTGGTCAAAGGCCTTCCAAAGATGGTAGAGTGAGGTTGGAGTGGGCTTTGTTCCAACATCTAGCAGAATACACACGTTGGGCTCCAACGCACGACCAAAAGCGTTGAAGAACCACCGATGAGAATTCAATTTTTTTTGGTTTTTCTCCTTCAGACAGAAGATCACTTGGCAAGGAACGATACCTTTCTCAGCACCTTTGAACTTCAGATCGGAGTCAAGCGATACCTGTGTCGTGTACTCATATACATGAGCGGTAACCTCTTTCTGGTTGACTATATTCTTAGCGATTCCTTCCTGGTAGACCCCCATCGCAGCCAGAGCATTGAGGGTTCGGGGATGAACCTTAGCACGACCATCCGCAATGACACAGACAACAATCTTCTGCCAGCCATCTTTACCCCATGTTCGAGATTTCGTACGCGAACAGAAGTGGCTGATATTCCGCATGATACCGTGCATTGTCCGAGCGAACAGGATCTCGTTCTCATTATACATGGTCACACAAATGAAGAGTTCAGTTTCACGCATCGTACTCCCGATATTCTGTCGCAACTTATATCCTCTCAAGACGAAGTCGTCAGGATCGCAGGTGACAGCTGTATACCGCATATGGGTGAACTCCCGTTCATCCCGTCGGGGCAGGAAACTGTGAAGAATTGTCGGGATCTTGCACTCAAGTACAAGCTCGCCATTGATGAGTTGGACCTCTTTTTTGGACATCTGAGCTGGCCGGACGCCCCGGCGGCTCTGCTTACCCTCTGGGGCTGGGCCGTAGTGTAGCTTCGCATCAACCGATTTCTCAGTATAGTCATCGTCATCGCCATCGTCGAGATGATCTTTAGCTGTATCCTCCTTCTCATCTGTCACCATTGTGGATTCACTGTGAAAAGATCTCTGTGACCGAAGACTCGCTCGCGGATCGTCTTCAGATGGAATTGTTCGGTCTCCCCCAGCAAAGACATCCTCACCAAGATTTCCATCCCCAATGTCAATACTCGTTTCAACGCGTCCAGGCCCTGATCCCGCTCCCGAGAACAGAGGCGCTGGTGGTAATGGTCGGTTTAAACCGCCACCATATCTGGAACTGGGAGTGCCCGGACGGGGGCTACCATTGAGATCGACGGGCTCATAGCTTCCACTAGACACTGATGGCGGAGCTGGTGGCTTGGTCCAGTCTGGACCGCGCGATGGCGTCCATGGTCTCGGCGGTGAACCAGTTCTGGTGGCATATTGAGAAGGATCAGGAATGGAGATTTGTGGGGGTGGGATGGTAGGACGTTGTCCCAGACTCGAGCCTGGTCGGGAACCTGAGCGGGAGCTCGGAAGAGACGCTGTCGATGCCTGCCGTTGGTGCAGTCGGTGATAACGTCGTGGAGACGTTTTTGTCGGGGAAACATTAGTGCTGGATGGGAAATGGTTAGCACTAATCTCTTTAAGAATGGCTTCGAGTGACGTGAAACGTTTCTCGAGAGTGTTTGTAGGCAAGCTGGACTCATCCTTGGGTGGTTGCGTCACAGGAACGGGGCTACCATAGGCTCGGATTAAGGGCTTCGGAATAGTGAGAAGGGGAGGAACATGGGGCTCAAGCTGTTTGTCTCGGCTCTTGCTAAGGGTTGATTCCCGGGTAGATTGGTTATCTGATCGAACAACCTGTTTTCTCATCGGTCGGAGACCTTTGGACTGGGTGATTGCAATCGGGGGTGGGTCCACAGTCCGGCTCGGGGGTATGGTAGGTACACTTGTGGTCCTTGAGGGCTGAGGGCAGCATGTAGATCTTAAACTTGAAGAGTTCTCGATCAAGGGAAATGCCTGTAGGCCAGCACATGGAGCGAAGGGAACGGGAGAAGGAATGGGTGCCACAGCTTCAGGGTCCACGTACGGTCTTCGACTGGGTGACTCTTGATCCATCTGATATCGCACAATGCCTGCCGCGTCGCTGATGTCGTCGGCTCCGTCGCTCCCTGTCGGCAAAAGCCTCATGCTCGAACCAAAATCTGGTCGGCTTGCGGAATATAACGGTCCGCTCAGGGTATCTCCATAATTGTAAGCCGGCGGCTCCTCTTCATAACCTTTCGCAGGACGCCCGCGGGGAGAGCTGAAAGGATTCATTGCGCCTCGATAGCATTCGCAGTATTAGAGAGTGTCAGGCTCATCGAAACCGATCACTGCGGGGCGTTAACCAACCATTCCTGGGTTTTTCCCCTTGCTGAAGCAACTTTTTTTGAACTCACGGTCTCGAGGATCTTCCCGACGACCCCCGCGCCTCAGGGAGTACTAATAGAGCTCTTCGGGTTGTTTCTTATTATTGACTGATTGCGCCCCCAAGCCGATCAAGAACGAAAGATGTATTCTCCCTCAATGTCTTCGTGCGACGACGGTCAACAAGTCTGCTAGATAACAGATATTATTGTGCAATCCAGCATAGCATGGATTTGATGTATGACACTACCACTGAGTAACAGTAACACTAACCACGCCTACTATTAATAACTGGAGAGTGGACACATCTTTTTCTATCGTTCGTTGTTCCGATGTTGTATGTTGCTGATGTGTTTGTATTAGATCTCCCTGAGTGTCGTTTCCAGAGCAACCGCCGTTCTCGATCCAATCATCTGTTTTACCGCCCTATCTGATATAGTTATAATAATAATATATTATGTACATTACAGTACGTACATGGATGGATACCTACATGTACTTCCTAGTCCTAAGTTAGGAAGAGGTACTAACTTACTAGTCTGTACTGTACATGTCGCGACTAGGCGTTACCATCATAGTACCTGTCACGTCCGATACGTGAATTATTACCATACTAGGTACCTCCTACCGAGTGAGTGAGTTAGTTATGCAGAGTTATATCATCTAAGTACGCTCCATTAACTAATAAAATCCAATAATTTTAAACACTGTGAGGGGCTTGCATGGTCGATGCATGGAACACGAAAAAAACAATCCACACCCACGAATCAGCGGTTACCTACGACTCCTACCACTTGCATGTCACAATCGATAGTTACCAGTAGCGGTGATCAGTATGATCGGTATGTTGATCTAAAATAATGTCTCAAGCTGCAGCCTAAACAGCCTCAGCCAGGGTGTGCGCATGTACTAATTAATCAATGAAGTCAAGTATCATCCATATGATACCACCCTATGCATGTATCATCTATGTACGAATTATAATAGTAACCGAAACTCGCCCGGGAGGATTGTGATTCTTTTATTTTATATTAATAATAGCACTCATATTCTTGTATGGGCTGAGGTATACTTGTTACATTCCCAAATAATACTAGGAGTGCACATTGCATACCGTAGTAGATGCATAGAATATATGACATGTGCATTTTAAAAAGGTTTTGTGATCAGTACTAAATGTCTGAATTTTGGTTTCCTGCCCAGGAGTTCGGGCTCGATAGTCGCTGGATCTTAGAATTTGGGATCTTTAGAACCTCGAGTCATGATTACAAAATTCGCAATCTCCTGGTTTTTTTCTAAGGAAGCCACGGAATGAACTAATTAGAAGATAAAGAGGCAAGACACAAAATGCTTTCGAGCATCGATTTGATTCCACCCATTGCAGATTGTACATGGTATGTATGAATACTCTCATGGTTAAATTTTTCAATGATGAGCCCACTATTAATCACGTCCCTAGGTTTTCATAGCATCATCAGAGGAACAATGGAGAGAGCATAGGAACTAGGGGTTATTAAGTAGTGGTTCTCGCTCCTGGTCTGTGGTCTCTGGCACGACGGTTCTCTTGAGGAAGATATCCCGTTTGGAGTAGACAACCGTCGAGATGTAAAGGGAACCGACGAAGAAGACGCCAAATATGACAAAGGCAAAGATCCACTGTAGATCGATGATCTTGATAGCGAATTGCCTGATAGCTAGGGCTATTTTCAAAGTTAGCCGTTTCCCCGGCTTAAACCAACAATGGGTGCGGGGACCGGTGGACAATTGCGCTTACAGAGAGACAGAAGACTCAAAGCATAACCGAACAAGTAGTCTTTCACCAAGAAGACATGGACGATTCCAACCACAAAAATGATCCAAATGAAGATGTTTGCAGCAATCCCACTAGAGAAACTGTCGCTACGGACCGCCACCGAGCCATTCCAGAACAGAGTGGTCAGCGTCCACGCATAGGGACCTGCAAGCGTGGGCAAATGGATAAAATCCGGCACCCCTAGGTGAATCCAATAGGCATGCACTTGGGAAAGGAGGTGGAAGGCTAGGATGACCTCTGCGGGCCAGAAGTGGTTGCGCACCCATAGCATGATAAAGGCGAACACGAATAGGTTGCTCAGCGTGAAATGGCTGGCTGTATTGGCGGCTGCCGTGACCAGCGCCACATCTTTGGAGAAGAGATGCCAGATATAACTGAGCTGGGAGAGTAGGAGTAGGATCCTATTTGAGGCACGTCAAGAACAGCCAGGAATAAGAGCAGCTACTACTCCAGAGCTATTACGGGGATCTGGGGATGTTGATGGAAGAGGACCTACCAATAAATTGCTGTGACAATGGGGTTTTGAGAGAAAGGCGTGTCATGGCTGCTGGCTTGCTCCCAAATGGTGTGGCCATTTTCGACGTCGTCCGGCTCATTGATGGAATAGTATATGCCCGAAACCAACACCAGCGCCCACGATAGAAACGTCAGTACCTGGTGAGTTATCAAGGTGCTCCTACTATGGGCCTCATGCTTGGCAAATGGGTTATCTCCTGCGGTCAGCTTGGTCGTAACAGACGACTGTCAAGGAGTATTAAGGGTAGCCATCGGGCGCGAACGGGAAGGCTCACAGAACTCCCAAGCCATGTTTACTCGAGGCTTCTTTCAGTAACCTATCAATTTAGTATCCCGAGTTTCGGGTATGTCAGCGTGATTTTTCACAATGGAGTCTGAGGCTGTCTTGGTTTTCAAACGAGGCGCGACCTCGATGATGCCCGCCGCACGAAAATTAGGAGATACGAAGGAAAGAGGAGAGCACGGAAAGAAACGAAGTCACCCGACAATGCTAATCGCAGGTAGCGATCTCCCGAACATTTTGTAGTCGGGAAATGGGAGGGCCGAGCCAACCTCCGCATAAGTTATGTCGTCAATCTTTCCTGCTGGTCCGTCCGCTGCATGAACGAATGGTGCGATTGATTCGCTGACAAGGCACGACGACCACGACCGGACGCCACATCGCCATAGAAAGCATCCGTCCACCTGCTTCAGAGATGGTCTCCTGACGGATTTGAGGGTTGCGCGGGGATGTTGGCACGCCGACCGGGTTGCGCAACCCAAGCGAAACACGCTTACCCCGCTAGTACTAGACTAGGAGTGCTTTTCTACTGTAGTAGTTTATGATATACTGTATCCATGCTTACGAGTAGTATTGACAGGATCAACCAAGGGTCGCAAGTCCCGGTGGCTGCGGCCGCCAGTTCATTATGATTCGCACAGACCGCGTCCCGACCCAGGTAAGAATCCTTGGCCATGCGTTGACATTCCTGTGATGATCTGTTGCGGATGGAAAATCAGGGCAGTCAGGAGAGTTCATGTCCTATCATACTGGGGATACCACCATCAGGGCGATATTACTATGTATGTACCGTATGTACTGTGTATGTACATTAGTTGTACATTAGTACAGACTACAGCAGTACTATCCTTATAGTATGTACATGTATGTATCCTTTAGTCAGCACTCTCTGCTGGCGCTAATAGTTCTGAATTTTGAGTGAGAACCTGGGGCATCGGCGCTAAATCAATCATTTCCTATGCTAAGCATCATGCTATGACCTATTATATATACTATAATAGCAGTAGTTCATTTATATATATGTACTAGCCGTATCCTTCGTATGATGGTATCATAATACCAGTAGTACTCTATGATAGTATATTCTGCGTGTGAAGTTCTACATCAATAAATCCTGTGATATATTAGTTGGGACAATCTAGTAATCAGTTAAGAAGCCAGAGTAAAACAAACTTGGGTACATATGATAGTTGTTTGGTTATAAGCAACTTTGTATAAATCGGTCATATGACACTACTTTATAACTTATTAGTAGGAGTGGGTATTAACCTAAAAAGACTAGTATGGCTGTAGGGTAAAGTATTTCATTCTTATCATAGTATAACAAGACTGGTATATATCTACATGCATAAGCACCATAGTTACAAGACTAGACTAGACCTACATATGAATCATAAGAATCGCACTTAGAATTCGATCATAAAGACTTGAATTGTACATGAAATCACGGCTATATGCGGTTCTAGTATAGGGTTAGCCCCGGTGCCCACTTCAACCTATCATAGCTTTCGCAGCAAGATCAAAACGTCATCCAGAGGATAGCTCCCGGAGCTTGGTGACGATTTTGTGGGGGTTAGCTCATGAACTATACTATAGGTCATCGCTAACATCAAGTGATTTTTCAGCTGTACCGTACATAAAGTGTTGGGAAACACGGTGTTAAGCTAAGTAGCTTAGTCTTAATGAATCCTATTTCTTGTCTTAATCTGGTCTATCTTGTCTATCTAAAAGAACTATCATCGTGGACATGAAGGCTCTATTTATGTCCTTCAGTCTGGTTCCCATGTCTTCAGTAGTTTGGGAGTTCCCATTACTTGTAGTATCAGAATGCCGATACTTTATTACAGATATTGGTCTCTCCCAACATTCCTCTTTGTTCCAAGCAACTATTGGTATGTTCCTACCGTTCATGTTGCTAGTATCCGCAACAGTTGGTTATACCGACAGTCTTCATCGGCTCAAACCAATTACCGGTATATTCCTACCGTTCATACTGCTAGTATCCGCAACAGTTGGTTGTACCGACATAAAGTATACACAAAGTGAGAGTCGAGTATCTTCTCTACTAGGTGGTTCTCTAGCTACCTATGTATACTTCGTCTAACAGTCTCTGTGCCTAGCTGTGGTGTACTGAATGGGCCGCGGTTGCGGCATGCAGGAGCAAGTTCACAGGTAATGGCCCGGCGTTAATATGATACTGCGTGCCAAGCCATGTTGAATCCAGTTTCTTGCATTGGACCGTATGATAGCGCGTTTTAATGTTTTTGGTCTCTACCCACACTTTGTCTATCACAAACAGGGGAGTAGGAATCCTTCTAGTGATTTGTTAATTTTTAGTATCTAGTACCTTGAGTGTAAAACATTTCTTCTTTGATCCGGTTACGAATTTCACCTGGATGCTCTGTAAAATCTGCTGCAGGTAGGACTTGGGAAAGGCTCTCTGTGGTAACAAACCCCACATGGGGCCTGGGAAGAAAACCTAGGATGTCCTCGAGTCGGCGCAATTCGGCAAGAGGGAGTCAGCGTACCCAGTCATCTCACGGTCAATGTAACGCCTTATTTGTTTTGGTTAGTCCCTGGGCTCTATGTAAGCTGTCGACAGCTGAGCGTTAATAATATCAAAGGTTACGTGGAGGCTTTTCTAGAATAGGGCTGCAAGCCGGGTAAAACCAAACATAGAAGTTTGTTAGAAGACGAGTTCGATACCTCGTCTCGCAGTGGGCATCGGCCTGGGTGATCGCTATACAGTTCCGGCGGACTAAAACCGACCCCAAATCCGAGTGAAAACACACCAACCACCAACTCTTATAACTTCACCACAACCACATAGTATTTAATTTTAGGACCTCAAACCTTTAGTTTAGAGGCTATACCACATTTCCTAGGTTTTAGATTTTTATACAGGAGGTGGTTGCATTAACGATGGGAAGCGAGTGAAATACGGTATAGGCAATCAAAGAACAAAAGCGATAAGCACCGCTCAGCGGCTAGCTGTGGATGAGGGCGAGATCGTTTTGTTGGGTGATGCCCATGTTGAAGAATCGGATGAAGAAGCGGAGAATTCAAATGATGAGAATTTCGAAGATACAACAGACGATGACGAAGCAGCAGGAGCAGAAGAGGGAGGCCACAGCGATTGGTGGAGAGCCGATGATGT
>JAHQZX020003564.1:0-36355 GCA_019804575.2 Pseudotulostoma volvatum | reverse complement strand
ATAACCCGTTACGAGGAGAATGCAAATATTTCCCGTGAAGAAGCTCCACGCTATAAAGAGGGCCAGGAAGTATATGTAGACACTAGAAACATGAAGACCAATCGGCCTATGAAGAAAGGCGATGATAAAATGGCAGGGCCATATCGCATTAAAAAGGTCTACCCTCGGGCATGTCTTTTAGAGCTTCCAGCCGATATGAAAATCTTTCCCGTCTTTCACAACTCACTCCTTCGACCACGAAACCTAGCTAAGGGCCTCCCAGGCCAAGCTCAAATCAATGAAGCCGAATCAAGACGCCTTCGGGGCCGAATTCTGGAGAGAGAGGATGGTACAGATGAAGTAGTTGAAAAATGGGAGTTTGAGAAGCTACTAGATAGCCATAATGACTACGGTGACTTACAATACCTAGTCAAGTGGAAATATCATGCCCCTACTTGGCAGCCTGCAACTGATTTAAAAGGCCAAGATAAGGTTCTTCTGGATTTCCACCGTGCTAACCCAGATAAGCCTGGACCACCAACATGGACCAAGAAGACCCAACGGTTGTAAAAAAAAAAGTGGATGTTTGGAAATAACGCCAATTTCTTTTTCCGAAGTTAAGTCGGGTTTAGCTACCATTCGAGACGAATGGCTATATAGAAGGGGGGTACTGTCACAGTACCAATCCTAATCACGTGATCCAGTTATTGTATATAGCTTCTATCCTACCATAAGTAGGACTTCTCTTCCTCATAGCACAATGAAGTCGATTCGTCTAACCTACGCTTGGTCCCGTGATAGCTTTAATTTTCCCTCGGCGTTTGGTTCTAATGTTCTAATTGATGCTATTCTGTCTCTAGGACACCTCTGGCTAGGATCTTCGATTTCCTGTAGGGCATTGAATCATCTGGATACCTGCGACCAACTTCAAGAAGATCATGCGAGAGCCTCTGTGACTATTCCTAGCTCTACTACATCCACGTCATTATATTTTTCGGTAAACTTAGGAGGTAAAAAGTAGATTTCATTTTCATCCCGTAAACAAACTACGGTGACTTATGTGTGGTTTGAAACCGCTGGATTCCCATATGGTTATGGGTGTCATGTGATAGTGACACACGTGATTTTTTTTCCGACTTTACTTTCGGCATTTAGATTCCTAAAAGCGGAATAGTGACCAACCTGAAGGCAACAATTGATTCCTTATGGCTCTGGGAGCTCACACACACCTGCCTTACCAGAACTTGCACGAAGGCCGCAATGGCACAATCAATGTTGTTAGGCCTGTGATATCAGGACTCACGCTATTAGGGCTTTTTAAGGTCCTAATACTAGCTTCCTGAGCAACAGGTATGATGTCTTCTAATCTTTTCTCTCCGTTCTTTGATTCAGCCGCAAGACCAGCTACAACGACTCCGAGTAGTGTATCGCCGGCTCCATTCACGTTAACCACTTCATCACCCGTCAAAATCTGATCTGGAGGGAAGAGTCGCATGTATACACCTCCAACGAGGCTATCTTCTATTGGAGTACGGGAAATGATATAAGGAGCCGAGTCGGGTGAAGTTAGGCGTGGATCGTTGGGCTGGAGTAGCTGTGTTACCAGGACCCCCCGTGAGCCAAGCTTAGTAAGAATACATGGGATGAATGGAAGGAGTTGGAGGCTTTGTTGCGCGATGCCCTCGTCGACGAGGGCCCTAGATGTTATTGATATGAGCCGCTCTTGAGAGTCGGCAATCGACATCCTCAAACCATCAATGATACGCCACCAGCCTGGAGAGTCAAAAAGGCCAATCTCACGCGCTGTAGAGTACATTGACTTTAACTCTATGCTGTTCGGGGCGACGAGGCTGATAGTATGGTTGGGAACGGTATTCAAAGGCCCAATAGCTAGATTTGTTTCAGGGTGTTTTGTCCCCCCGCTAAAAACCCTAGTAGCTTTCGCAGCCGACACGGGCTCGAAGGCGACACGAGCGCCATATTTGTTAGCAGTCCTCACCCATTTTGCTAGAGTCTCAGGGTTCCAATTCGCATCAACTACCACCCAGTTGGGTTTCGTTCGAGCGACGATAGGTTCCCAGAAGCCATCAAAGTTGAGATCCTGTTCAGGAAGCTCCATAATGCTCATATCGGCCATTGCCAGAACGAGCTCCTTATTTTTGCTATTGATTGCAACATACTGCGCCGTCCTCACTGTTGGTGATGGCCTTAACACTTGGACGCCGCCTGCGTACAATCCATCTCTCACGAGTCCGGAAAGGGCAGCTTGGCCACTGAGATCATCTGCAATGACGCTACAGAAGACAACGGAGCTACCGACATAGCTGGCAGCGAGGGCAACATTACATCCCACACCGCCCAAGGATTGTGCTATATTCGCCGGATTGGAGGTGTTTAGGATAGGCGACATTACTGTGCTGCTTCCTGGAAGAGGCGTATAGTCACAGGACAAGTCGATTGCGAGCGAGCCGGCCACCAAGACATTCGCCTTCTCTGGATGGCTTTGAGACATGTTAGGTGGCTTGTGAGATCTTATACTTTCATTCTGTGAGGAGGGTTTGCTTGAAAAAGTTAAAGTAGCTGCTGAACCCGTGGGCATTCGCCTATACAGGGTCAAGGTATCCTGATTAGCGGGTTCTATAGCGGCGATTTCAAGCAGAACAGCTTACTGATCGATTCGCCCGTGATGTGACCGTTCCAACTTAGCAAGCTCCACAGCAACTTTAGTTGCCCGCTTCACATTCGATTCCACTAATGCTTTGTTGGTGTCGACTGTCTTTCCGCCGCTGAGTTCCCTTATCTTTGCTAGTACGAAGGGAGTATTATCACTCCCACGGGAGCCATTGGCCTCTGCTAGACGAACAGATTCTGTAATAATCTTATCCATTTCACTTTGGGGGATCGAATATTCTTTCGGTACAGGATTGGCAAGAAGAATTCCCGATGACAGGGGCACCTTGGACTGGGCGTCTGACGGGTGTAATAGATCTGTTAGGATCATCCGTGGTACTAAAGACGAGAAATGAATGAAAGAGATTGAGGCTCCGTTGTAACTTACAAATGATCGCCGCAGCCTCCGCTTCATCTTTAATGACTTTGGGACTTTTCACGCCGCTCTCCCTGGTAAAGAACGCGGGGAAATCTACTGGACCGTGACGGCCGTCGACGAATGTCCCTACACATACACCCTCAGTTTCGAGGTATTCTAACGTTCGGGGAATGTCTAGAAAGCTTTTGCATCCAGAACTGATAACCGTTACAGGAGTTCGCCCCAGCTCAGTAAGATCAGCTGATTAAAATAAGCAAGCAATCCAAAGAATCGATTTGCCATCTTGGGGCTACCTGAGATATCCATAGAAAGTTCCCCCCCACGATGAACACCACCTGGTAGACATTAGTTGCTTGCAGACGTTCGCTGAGATATTTGAGACATGAAAGTTAGACGTGCCTAGGCCACCCGTCCCAAAGACTCTGATCCCAGCAAGGTGTGCGAGGATCATTGTCCCCGAGATAGTAGTTCCGCCATGGACTCCCTTTCCCAGAATTTCCTATCTTCCTTTAGCTATTCATTGAAGCCCAAGTTAGCCTGTATTATTACCAAGCCACAGATATACCCAAGATCTCGGCGAGAGACCTTTAGCACGCGCCGCGTCTCCGCAGCGCAAGCCAGCTCAGTTAGCTCTTGTGGATTGAGTCCTACTCGGGCCACTCCATTAAACACAGCAATCGTGGCGGGCACTCCGCCATTGGTCCGCACGACAGACTCTAGAAGTGATGCAAGGGCAACATTGTCCGGGTATGGAAAACCTAATGAACTCCATTAGACGATGACTGTTGGAAGAATCGTCTGGGAATCATACCGTGTGTATATATTGTGCTCTCCAAAGCCACCACGGGCTTCCCAGACGCTACAGCATCCCGAACCTCTTCCGATACTTCAACTAGTTGATTGGGAGTAGGTCTGTTAAGCGGATTGCGATCTCGTGCACGAGTGGACAAGGGTCGAATTAACCTCCCCAGCCTAGTCACAGCCCGCAGACCGATCATAGCTAGCGGACAAGGCAGGGAGGGTATGACGGGTTACTATAGACGAAATAATCATAAATGGCAGTAGATAGGATGCAGAAGTGTGTACATTCAAGTTAATGTGAGGTCAACGGACAGCGCTAGTTGGCCGAAACGCCTCCCGTAACTACCTCCACATTAGATACGATAGAATTGGTAATAACTAACTTATTCTATCGAGGCTAACCCAGCCTAGAAGGACACTTAAGCTCAATCGAATCCTACAGGCTGATTGATCACGAGCACCCTTTTATCCTCCTTTTCACCTTTTCGTCTTTCCTTCTCTTCGTTCAGGGTGGATCTGTGTGGCGCAGAATAGTCTGCCCTGGAGCCACTGTCATCACAATGAGATTCACCACGGCAGTCACAGTTTTCTGCGGCTTTTGGTCCAGTTGGACATTGCATGCGGCCGCATCATTGACTGATTTCCGGCCACCTCAGATCTTCAGAAATGTGAATTTAGTGCGAAGTACAAGTCTAGAAAAGGGCTATGTTCGAGAAACAATCAACGTCGTCGTGGAAAACATAGACAAGAAACCGCAGAGCGACTACTACCTCCCGTTTACATCGGATATCTTCAAGAGAGTTGGCGGGCTCGAGGTTAGGAATAAAAAAGCGCCAGAAGGAGGGAGATTTCAGGTGGAAGCAGCGGGGCTAGATCGATTAAGGCTCGTATTCGTTATTTCATCGATGCCCGTGAAGACATTCCTGAAGATATCCCTGGCACGTTTTCGCTCCAGCGTCTCTGACTCTCGACATCGTTTAGTGATACCCAATTCTACAAAATTCGTTTCCCGGCACCCCTAAAGCCTTCATCGCAAATTACTTTGGGGATTTCGTACTATGTCCTTTCTGCGTTCTCTCCGCTTCCCAAGGCGATCGATCAGGATGACCAGCAGTTTTTGACATACTCCTTCTCGGCTTATATGCCGTCAGCATATCTAACGGACAATCAAAAGACAAAGGTTAAGTTTCCTAATGCAAATGTTCCAGACTACACCATGACGTCGGGACTGAAATCTGGCTCCGACCCGGAAAAGCAAGGAAAAACTTACACATATGGCCCTTATAACGATGTGGCTGCAGGAGCGGCGTACCCAGTCACGGTTCGATATGAGGCAACCAAACCGATTCTTATATGCTCCTTGTTAGAGAGGGACCTCCAAAGCTCGCATTGGGGTGGCAACCTTGCCACCGAGGAGCGATACTGGCTCCGGAATGATGGCGCTAACCTCTCCGATAATTTCGATCGCGCTGCATGGATGATGAAGTCGCACTTCAGTGTACCAAACACGCCACTTCGAGAGCTTAGGTATCCACTGAAGCCCGGCTCCGTCGACCCTTATTTCACAGATGACATCGGCAACGTGTCTACTAGTCATTATCGGTCTGGAAGCAACGGTCGCGAGGCATATCTAGAGCTCCAACCTCGCTACCCCGTTTTCGGCGGGTGGAAATACAGTTTTCGGGTTGGCTGGAACAATGCGCTTTCTTCCTTCTTGCGAAAAGCTGCTAGCACGTCTGAGTCTTATGTGTTGAAGGTTCCCTTCCTTGAGGGGCCCAAGAACCCCGAAGGAATTCAATACGAGAAAGTGGTGGTCCGAGTCATCCTTCCCGAAGGAGCAACGAATGTGCGGCATGAAATCGTCGAGGATATTTCCAGCAACGGTCTTCCCAACCCCTCACACATCACATCAAGCATCTCTATGTACCGTGCCTTCATGGATACCGTTGGCCGGACAGCGCTGACGCTTAGTGTTGATAATCTCTCTGACGAAGCGAGAGACTCTCAATTAGTGGTAAGTACATCGTTTCCCAAGAGACAATTGATTGCGTTGTAATTTCCGTACCATACCTTCAATGACCGAACTGACACGGGAAATCTTTCCCATAATAAAACGATAGGTCATATATGATTACCCATTCCTTGCTAGGTTCCGCAAGCCGTTGATCATCTCTGCCAGTCTCGGGGTTGTCTTCATTACCGTGTGGGTTATCGGACAGCTCGATGTAAGTATTAAAAAACGCTGAAATAACTATATTATGCAGTTAATAGAACTGAAACCTTTTTGTTTCCCTCTCTCCTTTTTTACCGTTGTCTATGTGTCTTCGTCTGTCTACTGGGTATTCACAAAAAATTAGAGGACAGAAAAGCCAGAAATATACTTGGGTATATGTATTCTATTATGGTATGAAGTACGATCTCACAGTATTTATCTGCCGAGAGAGACGGCGGTCATTATAAGGTTAAATGTAAATTGATTCAAGGCTATTCGGATTTTATGTTCTCTACGTATGTACAGCACATTGTGTGGGTGATTAGGTCAAGAAAATCCCTCGTACGGTTGGATTGATAGAGGAATTCATTGATCGCAACTTTAACCGCTTATTAATAGAAAACACAAACATTAGGCTGGCTTACATATAAAGTTACAAGTGCTATAGTAGCCTCCCACTCACCGCCTAGATAACAAGGTTATTACCTATATATAGTTATATGTACTGTATCATAACGGCGGCTGATTGTGCCGGGCTGTTATATTACATGTAATCGACATTACGTACTCCATACAGTACCTCAATGTAAGCACATCATTGTACAGCTACATTAGTGGTATTATTATTCTCCAATGATGATAAAGTAGAGATCGATCAAACTAAAGCCACAATTACCGAATAAGGGCATTGATATCAGATATCCCCGAAAATCCTTAGTTCACAGGTCTAGTGGATTGCTATTATCTCTCTACATTCAACAATCATTTAGTAAAGGGCTACATCCTAAACTCAACAGGTGATCTCCCATATTACTTACTTACTATTCAGCATCTTCTCTCGCTTCTGGGAAGCCTAGCATGACAATCGGGAAGCTACTACCCTTGCGATGCTCGGTCGCGATTGCACTACAGCTGCGCAGATGCCATGTCAATATATATATGATAAATACCCTGAATCAGACCGGATCGAAGCTAATTGGGAAAATCATGATCAAAGAGCGAACGAAGTCTTCAATGATGTCCAAATCAATGCTCCTGTTGGACTTGCTAGAGTTTATATATACCCTGTCAACTTCCGTGCTGGCGAAATCGATGCAGAACGTAAGCATGCAGTGGGGATTTGGTTTAGTAGTAGTACATTACATGCAACCCTTTTCTGCCATTATTGCCTTAAAATGCATTATGGATGGTGCGGAGCACTCATAACTTTGTATGCAAGCCTGGGTTTGTGTTTTCTATAAGCGGCGGTTAAGTTGTGGTGTCACTATCCAAAAGAGTGGTGTCCCTACTAATTCTTGGTTGATAGTTGATGGTTCAGTATAGATCGAAGTACCTAACTATAACGGACATGGCATGAGTTGTACATATACATAACCGAATAAATACCAGTGACTGTAAGGTGTCTGGATGAGATATTCTATAGATACATTAACATATGATACAGTAACGTGCATACTACTTTGATAGAACTGTGCGTCAATTAAGTTATGCAACTCGATCGGTCGAAAGAGATCATCTCTTCTCATTAGTCCATAATAATAAAGTCTAGGTCGTCATTCTCATCCGTATCACCAACTACGGCTCGGGCCGGGGGAGTGGTGGTCAGGCCGCCACCAAGTAGAGTCTCAGTGTCACCCGGAATCCTGGACTGAGCCGCCACTTTCAAGGTTTTCGGGTTCATTTGATCGACGGAGACATCGATGTCGCTGACCGACGACCTTCTGGGGGTCTTCCAAGACGTAGGGCTGAGCCACTGCCACCATCTAGACTCTGGCTGCTTCAATACCATGGATATATAGCCACACGCGACAATCACTTCGCCCTTATAAGTACCCTTCAATTCATTCATCTGCTTTTTGCGGTGGGAAATTTCGAGGGTGACGCCGGCTCCCGGAATACTGGTCACTTCGCTAGGAACTACTGTCCCTCCGATCGTGGATCCGTGGTTTCCTTCCCCAGCCTGACCCAGTTCCATGTTCCAACAAGAGATGATGCTGACAACAATTCCCAGCCTTCCGTGTGGATACTCGCGGAAGAATTCTAGAATGGGCGCTGCGTAATCTTTCTTCTTTAGCAACGACTCGATCCGTTGTTTTTGTGTTTCCATCGTGATGCGACGGAACCGGCAGCTCCCCACCGTTTGCTTCTCAGACTTGTCGTACGTGTAAAGCAAATTGAGCCACTTGGTCATGGCCGCCTTCGCGCTCTCGCCGTGGGTTCTCTCCAACAGAATCTCGACATTCTCAACTTCGATGACCGTCCTCGGGTAGAGGTTGGGTTCGAGTTGTCGAAGATCGGGCCCTCCTTTATGCTCTGAGTTTCCGTTATCCGGTAACATTGGCAGAATCTGAGCCTCGATGGGTCGTTTCAACGATTCCGTCTGCTCTATGACAATGGCTCGGCCGAGAAGATCAAAGATCCGGTCGCCCGGAATGGGCTCGGAAAGAGTGAAGTACGGCTTCGAAGTGGCTTTGGCGGTCAACATCGCTGCTGGGACTATCGGTCTGGAATAATAATCGGGTGATAGTAGTGGAAGGAGTCGAACACGCCGGGCATGTTCATATCTATCTTTATCAAGCCTGTGCTGCTGCCAGGCAGCCGTCGTACGACCTCGGTCTATTGGGACGATCCTCTCCATAATAGCTTAAGTGAAAAAGATTGTGGCTTAGCTTTGAGGCTCCGCCACCCTAAAGCGACCATTATTTTAATTTATAGGCCGCTCGAAACAGGTTCATCATGCACTGCATGCCTTAAGCGCCCTCGCAGAATACCGAATAGAAATCCATTTTGAATCTTTCCACAAACAGGAAGGCCTCCCCCCGCGAGGCTGAGAAAAGTAGTATCGTAAGATCTTACCTCCGCCGTCACCATTGTTACTTAAGTCGTATTAATTAGAAGCTTTGTGCCTTTTGTCTTGCATGGGATCTTGTCATGTCTTGTGGTTCAGGATGTCGCGTCAAGCGTCGTCTGGCAAGATCACCATTCGATCAGAGAAATATCTTGGCTCAGAAACTGGTCACCGGCAATGGTTGGTTGCCGTAGCGATCAATAATGGTGGGGAACGAATCGAAACGCTGAAGGATCATTTGAAAGAAGAAGAGTACGAGCAGCGAGCTCATCCTGGCAGCGAACAACATCTTACTGATAATGTGAGTAGTAAAAGCTCTTTGATCCCCACCCAAGCATATATTATATATATTATATATCTATCATAGACAAGTATGTACATGGAATGATTCAGGTGTTGTATATTATATGTTATGTATTCTTACTATATATATATACCAACTGCCTAGTACTGAAAATCAATCAGGAATTGTATGAGTATTTCGAAAATATCTATAGCCAATTGAAGCTCGAGGACCCTATCCTCAGCACGACTCCTAATCTCCACATTTCCATTCAAGACTTTTACGGCAACCAAAGTTCGAATCATCCAAGTATCCACTCTCTGCTATGGGAGACGTTCGAGAGAACAGACTTCTGGCTGCGCAGCACCAATTGGAATGCGATCCAGGGCCAGGAGGGGACCGTCAGACTATGCCGGACACTTCACGCGTGCGCCGACCGCTCGTCCTCGCTCAAAGAGATCCAACGTCAGCAGTCGACATTAGTTCATTCCCGGAAAGAATATCGTATCATTCTCGTCGTTGCAAGGTCATTCCGGAGAAACTTTGTGGGCAGATACATCGATTATCCTGCCAACCTCATCCGAGGGTCTCTGATCCGGATTGCGCTCAACATGATGAGCAAAAAGATGTCACCTCGATTGTGGGTGGAGGTGGTTCGCCCGGGGACGTTTCAAGAGCTTGAAAAACATCTTAGATCCGAAGATCCAGGGTCGTTTGATATGATACACTTAGATCTGCATGGTAGACTCAAAGAAGATCCATCAAGTCAACCTCTCCCAGCTCCCGCTCAGCCCCCGCTCAGCAAGCAATCTCTCACCCCGTATCTCCGATTTGCGAAGCCTTTCGACCCGGACCTGCGGTTGTTAGACGTTGGCCCCGAGGGCGCTACCATGCCTCTTCTTTCGGACGACTCTTTGGAAGACGTAAAGGTTAGCGAAGTCGCGAGTTTGCTTAAAGAGAGAAAAATATCGAAGATCGCCCTCAGTTCATGCTTCTCTTCCTATGCGCAAGGGAGCATGATGTTAAATATGAGTCAGGTCTTCATCAGCAACGGCGCATCTCATGTGTCAGCAATGAGCCACGGGGTTCTGGAGAGAACAGCTCAAACATTTTACGACGCCCTTTACGAGGCACACTTCATCGGCGGGCAAACCTTTCAGAGTGCTGCCAAAGAGGGTCGCGCTGCTCTCAGACAACGAGAGATCCTAGTACCTTCCCTTCATGATGCCCTGATACCGACTACTTACCATGATGGTGCGAGGTCCTTGAGTAACGATATCTGGCGTCAACCTCGCATCGGGATAAGAAAGGTTGGGTCTTCCGTCGTAGTGTCAAGTATCCTTTCGGTCTGTTACTGAACCAGATCCTCTCTAGTTGATATACCGGCCGATGAAGATTGCGTTTTCCATCCGAGATAACGAGGCCCGATATCATCCAAAGGAGCAAGCTTCCGACCAACCATTAAATCGCAAAACGAAGAAGCAGAGGGCTGTGGATGAGTTTGACATTGAGCACCTTGTCATTGAAGACCGACTCAAACACGAGGCCACCTTCGGCTCAATATATTTATGCAGCCAAGAATATCCTAAAGAGCTCAGTTCTTGTATGCGGCATCTGGCGAAGATTTGGTCGTTTACCGGATTTATTGATCATATTGGGATCATTCCTGCAGAGGCTTTTCAAAGCAACCTATCGGTGTTCGAGCCATGGCTTCGTCTACAAATGTCAACTGAAAAGAGCGATTCCAAATGCACTTATGGACGAAGGCGGATGTTAATTGTGGACCGATTCGATAAATTCCACCCCGAGAAACCCGAAGAGCTAAGCGAGATTAGGTGTAATAACCTGAAGCAAGCCCTCAGGCGAATGGCGTCGTTTACCATGAAGCACTACCCACCTAGGAATTCTTACCTGATCATCACCGGAAGATACCACAAAAACTGGTGGAAGAGCCACACTTGGTTCAATGATCCGGATCTCGCAGAGACGTTGGGCAAGGCAGTAGCCCATGATCACAACATTATGCCTACAATATTTCATGAATAGTACCTAGCTGGTACCTCGAGTATATTATATTGTTGGAGCCCGAGACTCCCTTAGGTCATCGCCTTACATGTTAATAGTAGACTAGTCCTCACTAAGGGACATACCTTTTATTAAAAAATTAGGAAATCAAGCTCTCTAATGCATCTCATCTCATTATATATCATAGATGGTCTCATTATCATAATACACGGTGACCGTTAAATTACAAGATCACGAAAATATCGTCATATCTATAGTATGAACTCTTGGAATGCCGAATTCGGTGGCCAGCTCATTGGCCTCCGACGACAGCTCGGTATCCGCCTGAGCCTTTGGATCTCTCCGGATAGCTTCGTAGAGTTGAAGAGCCGTCCTATGCTTAACATTCCACTTGTGTAGGTCCGGGCACCTTTCCATGGACGCCTGCACATCTCGGTACCTCTCACGCGCCTCCTTAAATTTCTTTTGCATCACGCAGCTCAATGCAAAGTTACGTTTTACCCTCAGAACGTCGGGATGGTCGTATCCCACGATGCTTTGTAGACCTCTGATTGCCTGGTCATACAAGCGGCCCGATTCCCGGAATTGGCCTTGGAGGTCATGGACGACGGCAAGTTTCCCCGCACATTTCTGATAACTAGGATGATCCTTTCCTAGGCGCCTGTCGTGATTTTTCAGTGCATGGCGGTACAGCTGCTCTGCTTCATTCAGTTTGGCCAACTTCGCAGACACAGAACCCATGAGCTCCATGACTTTTGTCGTTAAAGAATGATGAGCCCCGTAGAGCTTCTCGTAAGATAACAATACTCGGCGCAACTTTGGTTCTGCTTCTTCGTTACAACCTTGCTCGGCAAGATGGCTTGCAAGCTCCCTTAAAGACTCCACCGTATGGGGATCCATGCTGCCAAGACAGGATTCCCGCTGGAAAAGAATTTCCCTTAAGGCCTCCGTTTCCCCCCCAACATCGCCTTGCTCTCGATTTAATGATTTTAGAATCCGCAAAGCCTTCATATGAATCTTGTCATTGTCTTGAGCATCCCCCCGTAGTGCCTGTCGACCATCAACCGAGTGACTGAGCAGATCCTCACATAGAGCCCTGGAATCAGCAAATTTTCTAGTGATTTGATATACTTCTGCGAGTTTGAGTTTTATTCGTCGCACTGCTTTGTCTTCTTCTCGGCAGTTCGCTAGACGTAGGTTATAAAATCTAAGGGCCTCATAGTATCTTCCATGGCGTTGACAAAGAGAAGCTAGTCTTTCATGGTCGATATCCCACTGCCATGGGGTTTGAGACTGTTCGATCAAATGCAAGCACTCGGCAGCAATCGTTGCAACGTGCTTCTCGACTTGCCAAGTATCCCATTCGAATATGCCAGATCCAGTTCCGTCCATATACAATTCACGGACCACAGACGATACAGATTCAGAAATTACCTGTCCAACGAAAAGCTTTCGGTCCTCGTCCATAAGTTGCAAACCAAGGCTACGTAGCAACTGGTGAACCGATACGCCCCCATACACCGTCGATTGGGTGACCAAACGAGACATTTCAAGCCTCCGAATCTCTTTCTCTATTACTTCAGCTGCTGGACGGTTAGTAATTGGGCCCACGTAATTGTGAGATGAGACTCACCTGTTGCGTCTTTGAAGGGTCCGGTGCCACATTGGAAGAAAGAAGTTGGTATTACTTCCACTGGTAATACGCAACAGATTTCAAATATCAGCTCTGCTAAAGTCCCTTTAAATGAGTGCTGTATGGCCCCCTTTAGTGAATTCGCTAAATTAGGATTACCCTGATGATCAGAGTTTGCCGGGTCCTGTAGCTTCCATTCGATCTCCAGCCTCCCATCTAACATAATTTATCAGTAACAGCACGAGATGAGACTATAGCTACAACAAGAGACATACCTTTTACGCACGGTATTTCCAGCGGACTATATAGAGATTTAATAGGGTCAGATGCATCTAAGGGGCCGACACTGATACGGGACGCAACTGAAACACTGAGTGGTTTCCGGGAAGTGATGAGGACATGGCCATGCTCACAGGTTGTCGGGGGGACCAAGTCGAGAATCTTTGGGTCGTTGGTGTCATTCAAATCGTCGAATATCAAAAGCCAACGCGAGTTCCGGCCACTCTTAAGCCATTCCATGACGGCGTTGACAATGGAACCCGTTTCTTCTTCATCTAGCACTTCTGGTATCTCTATATTCTCGAAGATGCGCACGAAAGTGGACCCATTAGACGAGTTGAAGTTTGATTTAAGAATTCGAGCAAAATTGATGAATCCCAGCTCAATCGATTTTCGGCTTTCTGCTGAAATCCAGTGGATCGAGGTGAAAGACTCTCGATGCTTGTAGGCAAATTCGAGCGCAATTTGAGTTTTTCCGACTCCAGCTACTCCATGGAGAACCACTGTAGAGCAAGGGGCAGAACAGTTTAAAGCATAATGACCAAGCAGGGAATCACAGAGGCGAGACAGTTCCTGGGTTCTGTCCATAAACTTCGGAATTCTCATATCTGGTAGAGACACTAAGACGCGAAAGTCGTCATCGACGCGATCACTTAGACTTTTGCCTAGATCTGGCCATTATATTGTTAGCTATCATACGACTCGACGTTTTCATATGTACCCAAGAGTGGAATTCGGGGGACTCGCGCTTTTTCTGCTCATACGTGGCCCAGTTTCGATCAATCCGACCTGGGGCTTCTGCCATCATTTTATGAAGATGCTCTGAAATATTTTTATAGTCATCATCCATTGGACCAGTCAACCGGCCTAAGTTTACGTGATTCTTGTTGAGCAAGAGCTGCACATGGCTGACTCCCTTGAGTTGCAGATAAATCGCAGGTTTGGGTACAAGCTAACATCATTAGAGCTTTATCAACGATGGACGCCGATCACTCACGATTCCGAACCTATCGGTCTGGGCCTTTTCATAGCAAAACACGATTGGTATGCCCGAACTAATTGGCTCAAAAGGTTCTAGTTGATTCTTCAAGACCATGACGTCGTTGCGGAGATGTTTGAGAATCTTTGCATCGTCTGTTCCGGTGAGTTTGATCACATTTTCAAGGATATTATACCAGCTTGGAGTGGAGGAAACTCGGGGACTGTTGCTAGGAGTCCCGAGAAAAATGATCCCCGTCGTAGATAATGATATAGCTCGAATGGACCCCTCCCTTGAGTCAGAGGAAAATATCAGTGCGCTCTTGATCAGAATGCCACCTAAACTGTGGCCAATCAAGATGAGAGGTCGCCTAGTAGCATTCTGTCTAAATGATACTAGTTCTTTGAGGAAGTCATTGGACCGATAATACAATGTTCTCTGGACAAGATATTCAGCCGTTGGTGTATGCGTCCCATAGCCATATGATAGGATTCGAGCCTCCAAGCCATCGCGTAGCAATTCATTCGGCCAGAACACCGACCGGCCTGCCTTTTTGTCTTCCCATGTCCATGTTTTCATTCGGTCACCATGGAGGCCATGAACAAGGCAGATGCTAAGCATAGGACTGTTGTTACTAATAGACAACTCCGACCAAGAGGTGGATAAATTTTTGTGAGGCAATAAATGAGTGGGCTTACTCGACGACAGGATGGTCTGAGCTGCATAGTTCCACAAGCCCAGAGTTAACATTCGATTCTCCCTTGCGAGTCGGCCGTGAGAAACATCGAAGAATCCCTTGGGCCTTGTCGTGTAGCGAGATAGTCCTGGTGAGTGTTGAAAGCGCATCCATCCCGATTCTGAAGATTCTATCAGATCGTGGCGAACGGAGTGGAGGGCACAGGCATTATTACGCAGATGAACTTCATATGTAGGTTATTTATTTATGTACTAATATACTCAGTAATGATCATCTGATAGGATAGTGAAGAAGAAGTCATCAGCCCACCATTCGGTCTAACAGCGTCTATATATAGTAGCGGGGTCACTCATGATAGAACCAATAACAATCCATGGACCTTACCTCATTTTACACTATCTAAACCGGGCTTGTCTTAGTACTACCGTAGCGCCCGATAGCAAAATCGCAACCCAGAACGGTTTAGTTTCGTGTGGCGGGGTCTAACAGGATCCCACAAGTCAATATACCGTTAGGCAGGGAACAAGGCAGGATGTTAGAATAGTGGGAACTATTTAGTGCACTTGTTAACTGCGTAATTGGGCATTTCTCATGGAGGCGACAAAGAAGATACGATCCTGGTACTGCTGGGGATCGTGCCTGCCCCTGCCTACAATCGATTGCTCCGCAAAACCCGGTAAGAGTCATTTGATGTTGAGAGGCTTAAATTATGGAGGCTCGGGAGGATTGCAACAATCAAACGTGATGACATAGGCCATGCTAGAGAGTCACCTGGTACTGAGGTGGATTATGGGTGACTAATATAATTACTTTCCATTCCATATTTAGTCGTCGTATAGCGTTTGCGCAGGCCCTTGATACCGGCATTTCATCATTTGGCTCGGATCAGGGAGGCCTTCAGGCTACTACTTCCCGGGACTAGCGGCTGAGACAAGTATAATGACATTTATCAATTTATTACCATTCCAAGTATTATTTCACGATAGTAGATCTCTAAATAAGCAGTTTAGGAAAAACGGAGTATTGAAGCCTATCAGGCCCCTCTCTAGGCTCTTTTCAAATGCTTGGGCTATTTTGCAACAGCTTTTCCTAATGATTCCTTTCTTAACAAAAAGTCTCCTTAGAGGCTTTTGCCGAATAGGCTTCGAGTCATCGTAGCCGAAGGTATAGATTATCTCCCGCATAATTCTACTATGAAAATGATCTGTGCGGGTTTGCATTACATAGAAATGTTTATGGATTTAATACACGATATGCTAGGATTACAATAAAGTGCTGTTGGATATAGCCTTAATGGCAAGACGGCGTGATTGGTATGCGTCCCAGGACAGTGACTTGAAATCCCTGACTGCTGGGGATCGTATCCAAAACGTGATTGCTACTATTTCAAATCATCAAGGTATCGCAGGCGATTGCCGAACTTTTTCAACACCTCACTACAATCGCTTGTCAAGGCCCTTTCTCATTCTCAGAGAAACAAAGCACGCGAGCTCAAATGAAAGGGATATTAACTACTTACTATTGTCATTCTTATAAGGAAAGTGATGCCCCGTCTCAGAGCGGATTGCTTCGAGCGAATGTAATTTCGATCTTGTAAGTGGATTTAGTATTTGATAGCAATCTGCAGGTCCTATTAATTAATACCTTTTCCACCGAGAGCATGGCGTAGTTTATGGTGATGTCCCATCCGCCGCTGAACTTAAGTACAATCATCTCAACCGAAAATATGCGAACTGTAATAGCCAGTGACGCGAGCCGACCAGGCCCAATTCAGGATTAGTCAAAGCAATCGGACGTGACGTTCTCCTTGTTCATCCACTTCATCATGAGTATTGTCCTTCTTCGTTATTTCCGTTTTCACTGCCAACCTCAGTATGCGACAACAATGTAGAAAAAATAAAATTGGGGTGTTTAAAAAGGCAACAGAATAATAGGACTTGGGAAATGTCACCAGATCCTGAATTCACCTACAAGACCGAAATAGCATTCGCTTGAACCGATCCTTTCTAAGACAAGGCATCACTTTCCTAACAAGAATAGCAAAATGGTCCCGGTGCACATCATTACATCCTCCTCTTCAATGCTCACTCTATATATATTATAATAATTAACTATAATCAAAAAGGATGTGGTTTCTTGGGATATATCAAACTACTATGCCCTACACACGACCCTTCACAAAGGCTATAAAGCTCAACTGAGAACTAGAAGCATTCAGCCTTATATCTCGACACCCACAGTAGACCCTATTCTCTAATTCGCAGGTTGGATTCTATATTGATAGAACTACTTATGAAACATGTGTAAGATTAGAAGCAACGTAAACAGGCACTGAGATGGGTGAGATAAAAGTCGAGTTTTGGCTGAGACGTCAAGCTGGCCAGGAGCGGCTTGCCCATTCAAATTCAACCAACACCAGATACATCGATGTACCAACTTTTCAACGTCAGGAGTGATTGCTGCCATACCAGATCCCACACTCCCTTTGTGGCTTGGCCCGGTTCAAATTGTCATCGGCTGCCCTTCGTTTCCTCATCAGTGATGATTCTGGCGGTAGAAACCACACCCATTTGAAAACCCGTTTCGTCAACATTGTAGGTATCTTGTTTAAGAATACCATATTTCCGTACGGTATCTTGAACATGTTTGAACAATCTTGGGATCTTCACATCGGGCATGTTAATAATATCTAGAGTGTATTAGGGTGTCCGCCACCATAGTCAAGTGATGATTGAAGTTTTTGAATTTGCTGTTCGGAAATTCAGGGTGACCAAGAAGAACCGGTTTAGAGTACTAGTAGCTCGCGGACGATGGCGATGCACTTGACTAAACGGGGCCTAATTGCAAACCATTCCCATTGCTCGTTGTCCATTCATGATGACAGAGTAATTAGATAGGTTCGATCAATTCCGACGTTGAAGTGTTGCTATATGTGCGTTACTAGTATCTCCTGGCAGCTTGATGTCCCGACCAGGGACCAACTTTTTATTCCATCTATTTCCGGCAACTATTTACATTGCTTCTAGTTCTTCACATGTTTCATAAGTAGTTCTATCAATATACAATCCAGCCTCCAAAGTAGAGACTAGGCTCCAAAAAATGGCATTTTTTATGGGGATTCATCCTTAGCCGAATCATTACCATGACATATAATAACAATGGAAAATACGGGTCACTAGAAATGAATGTCCTGTTTTTGAGCCACCATATGTGCTTATGTATGTATGTACACGGAAAAGAAAAAGTCATGTATTTGCCTTCGAGGCAGCGTGGGAGAAATAAAGAAACAAAAAGAGAAAAAAAAAAAGCTTTCCTTCGCCAAATGGAACCGTAGATAGGTAACAAGCGACTCATCCTCATTTAGACTTCATATTCACCGATACAAGTTGCGTATCGTTCACATCACCGACCCGGCCGGCGCTACCTTTGGCAAGGTCACCATTCTGGACTCGCAGAACGAAATTGACAAAGACCGCAGCAACGAGTCCAAAACAAAGGATTGTTGGGCCGATTTTCTCGTAGTAAATGCCCTTGACGTCTCGTCTCTTGCGGATCTTGTCCACGCGCCACACGTACAGCGCAAGACTATATAACAGGGCGAGGATAGAGAGGATGGTGAAGGCCCATGAGGATGCAAAGGCTACAGAGTCAGTGCCGAAGTTGAGGAGGGCGGTGGCGATGGACCCGAGGATGATAGAGAATTCGAGCCAGGAGAGGAATGTTCGCTCAGCTGCGAGGTAGACTTTGGGTTCGACACGCACTGGGACATAGATCCCTGCGTATTTACGTCAGTCGGAGCGAAACAAAGGGTGATGATCACAACCCAGATATGCTTAGACTTACGTTTGCCTTTTGGGGCAATGAATCGCTTAACAGTTCGTCTGCCCGTTCCCATGATGGTAATACCCCCATATCCTTCGTCGGGCATCCGGGTTGCCCTGGGCATCGGGAGGATTGCTCTGAGAGCCTCTAGAGCAATGTGGGCTGCCCGACTGCCATAGTATGCAATGAACTTCTTCCAGTAGTATGTTCCCCCGATCCTTCTAGCCTCCTCAAGTCCGCTCGAACCCTCATACTCATCTTCTGAATCATATAGCGGGAAATCATCATCGTAGCCGAGTGGCTCGGCGGCAACTCGTTCCTCGATGTCGAGAATATTTCCATTCGATTCGGGGAATAAACCCGCTCCCTCCACCCCATCACAGGGGATAGCGTCTCTGGCTTGGCTGCGAAACCCTTGATTCTGCTCAGCGAAGGAGTGGCTTAGCTGGCGTACGCGTTTGCGGTTGGGGCCACGCTCCTCCTCGTCATCCGTTTCCTCCTCATCCATGGTCTCATCGCTGGTGGAAAGGGTGGGACGTTCGATGCCGAAATGCCGGGTTACCGGTTTCCGGATGTCAACATCCATCTGCGGCAGCCAGAACGGCAAGAGTTTAATCTGATCTGGGAAGAGCGTTGCACAACCGTGAATGAATTTGCTGAATTTGGGCACGGCTTCAACGAGGTGGCTTGCCGTGAGGTCCCTAATCCACTGAGGCGGTTCCTGGCCCGCTTGGGTTTGGAGCTTGACTTCGAGCACAGCGTAGGGGAATCTCAAGATGTCTTCAGAAGGTAACCGGGAGAAGGGGAAATCAATTCCAATATCCATCCGGCGCCAGTTATCCCCCGAACGTCTTCGATCATCGAGATCATCTTCCCGAATCATGCTCAACTCGGTATCTAAGGAGATCCGAACCCTAGCGTCTCCTGGCAATTGGAAAGCAGTGCGGTGATAGAATGTGCGTACAACCGGAAAAAGTTTCCTGGTAATGACCCGGTATTGGATTTCGCGCGCCAATTGCTCCCAATCGGAAATTTGTTTCTCACTCTTTTTACCATCTTTTCTCATCTTCTCAAAGACACTTTCTACCGTCATATTGCCAGCCAGATAAGCGTTCACGTGCTTCTCCTTCATGGAGAAGCGGGCTTTCACCGATTTTTCCCCCGTCCAGTCTTCCCTGTGCGTTTTCCGCTCGACAAAGATCTGATCATTCTCCATATCACCATACCACCTTAATCGAATAGCTTCCGCGCCCTCTGTCTTCTTCAGTCGTCCGGTATAGAGCTCCCACGTATCCAAGTTATCGAAGTAGATCGACGAGATGGCGGAGTCTTTCTCCTCGAACTCCTTGCTAGGATTAAAGACTAATACCGGCAGATGCTACGGGTCCGAGTTAGCGCTGCCTCGAGGATTAATTAATACAAACTGAATAGAGAAAGGCCAACTTTGAGTATGATCAGCTTTAGCTCTGTAATGTTGTCGCGATGCACCCAGTACTTTGTTGTCTGCCGAATGAAGTTTTGTTGTGCACCACCAGCAGCACTGTCACCTTCGACTGGGTGGCCTTTCGTCCTAACGAGGTCGTACAGTTTCGAGAGCTTCACCACAAAAGCATCGTAGTTGTCTTTGAAAAAGGGCTTTGCGTTGAGGCGGGCCGCAAAGACCGGCTTGAGATGCCACCCGGTTTGTTTCTGTCACAAGATTCAGCATATAAATGGAACTAGTTGTTCTGTATTTCTAGACGGCAGCCCCTGGTCACCTTACATCATGCTTTTTGATGATCTTCTGAAAGCCAGTGTAGTTCAATTGAGTAAATTTGGCCAGATCGTGCACATCGGCAATGATATTGCTCAGGTCAGCTTCGAGCAGCAAGAAATCATCATCCGTAGGAGGTGATGGCTGGGGATACAGGCGCCTGATCTCCCCCACCTGCCCCTGTCCATGCTCGAGACGAGAGACAACTTCGTCAACTTCTACCTCGCTAGCTTGGATGCGATGAATAATCTCCTGGCTCTTGAGCTTTTGAAAGGTGAAGACTTTATCTAGCTCGCTTTCGAGCAGCGATACGAACGGCGTCTCGTCCTCTTCAGTCCAGGGTTTGCGTGCGGGCATAGGGCTACCAAGCGTAGGCTCGGTGATAAAATTAGTCTTAAGCGCATCTTTCAAGTCCTCATAGGCGATGTAATGCCAGTAATATTCCTTGATCATTGACGAGCGCAGTTGTTCCCCGAATCTTTGGCAGTGAAATAAATTTTGCACCTTTGTTAGTATCAAGTATGATTCATTTCTTGCTCTAAATCTTTCCATAGCAATACTGCCAGGTAGCTCACTTACTTCATGATGGACGAGAATTATTCAATTGTACCAGGTAGCAAATGGGGGTATCAATGGGAAGTCGTATTTTAATCAACGCACGATGGTTTAAGGGAGTTAAGACCCTCTCTTGAAAGAGGAGTAAGCAGATGTGGGGAGACAATTATTATATTAATTACTACATACTATGATATAACCGGTCCGGTTGACCTAATCAGAATATGTATGCTATGAATCTGATGAACAAGGAAACCTTGAACGTCATTCGTTAGCCCTGCCCGCTTAGGACTAGTATGTTATTAGCCTCCAGGGCTAGACTCCTGCCAAGCAGCGAGCGGGGTACGCTAGATTTTTAGTGCCCGGCGCTGTCGCCTTGCCTCAGGCTGTCGAAAATCAGATATCCTTGCTTCGTACCTAAAGTCTCAAACTATGCAACCGGATAGACTATGTAGTAGGTCAGAAAGTCTCCGGTTACCTAGTCTGCGTGGTCCGAGATAATTCCCGATGGTACGTGTTAGACAAGAATCTCAGTTCATTTCGAATTTCCGGGATGAAATTTTCAGGATTCTAATGAGCTTTGTCAGATCGAAGCCGTCAACAACCTGTTCATCCACAGATTGACAGGTAGAGCGAGAGTATGAGCCAGTACATAGCATATCGTCTTCGTCCCCATGTTAATCACTTCGGAGGGACTGGTCCAAATGGCATGCCATCGCGGGGACAACGCTTGAACACGGGTCCGCCGAACTGTCCCTTTCATGCTTGGGTGCGATGGCGAACAGAGGATGTCATTCGACTGGAAAGAATTCCACCCATCTTCCAAAAGGAATTGAAGAAAAAGAACATGTAGGCCAACTTGGTGGATGAAAGAACTCTGACAGACCGACAAACAACGCCGAGAAGTCGACTTCGAAGAGATGAGGCAATGGTTATTAGTAATATGGACCGGAAAACACACAGCTCTAATAATAAATCCGACTCTCAAAATAGCTGCTCTTGTAAAAAAGACCTTAGAGAAGATTAGACATATCTACCGACCCTCCCAGTATAACGAGAATAATACACCCCATCTTCCTGCCAGATACAAGACACCCAAGAACGGATCGTAAACATAGATGAATAGAAGGCAGAAGATATTTTGAACGCCCGTATAATGTATCTCTAGGAAGAGGCAATGGGTCAAAGGTGTATATAAGAATCATCATAACACTATATAGAAGGACCCTATATACACTAGGCAGTCGATAAATAATACGGCCGCACAAGCTTCAACTCTCCCACGGCTAAGTTATAAATTATATGTGGTGATGCCCGTTTTAAATATGACCACCACGAATTTATGTATGGTAGTATTATCAGGCTCGGCGAATTTGGTTTTATAAGCTAACCCTCAAAGAGGGGTGTCCGGGAGAGGAGTCTTCAGGTTTTCTTCTATACAAGTACTACTGATCAAAAAAAAAAAGTTTGTCAGCCACATTTTTTTCAGAAAATTCATTTAAAACACCTGGGAGTCATGCTAATTCCGTTCCCAAATCGCCCCTTTCTAGGCCTGTGAGGCTTATTCATCGAATGACCCCTTTTCTCGATTTCTTACGGCCAAGGTTCGCATAACAAGCCCAAGGATTCTTTCCAGAAACATGGATAGGGCCAGGGAACTTCAAAAGACATATATCTTATAGTCATATTGGACAACACTATGTCTATCTTCTCTACCTACCGTGTGGGATTGGCTATACAACAACTCTCAAATCGATACCGGAAAAGACGCTACTAAAGGATCCTGTGTAGCACTGCTCGATATTTCCTCGCTTCCTTTGATTACTTACATCTTTGTCACATCATTCATACTGGGACCACTTTCAATATTATAGCAATTGTTTATTATTTTATTGCGGGCATATGTTGGCAAGCGGAAGTATAAAGGGCCTTAGAATGGTATTAAAAGATCAAGGCTGATATCTGGCCAGTCCACGCCAAAGAAAAACGTATTTTTTCTTAGTGTATCTGTCGAATATTCAGTCTGGCGGCCATGCGGGGGTCATGTTGACTTCTAGAAAGCCGGAAATACCATATCGATACCATATCAATGAGCATCCGAAGCTGGCCGATAAACATGCCATCAGCAGAATCCCATGGGATCTGGTACAACTGCTGACAAAATGCAGGCAGCTGGAAGATCGTGATAATCAGGCCCATCATATTTCTAGTCATTGGGGCCATCCGATTCCGGGGATCGGTTTTGTGGCCATTTCTATCTATATGGGGGGTTGTCCTTTATGATCCTACGGGAACAAATGATACTTGCTCCAAAGCATCGCCAAAGTATGGCACATTTCCTCTTTGGATTTGTGCTTCGGGACAATCGGGACACAGACCCGTTTGTTATGACCATATCAATGCATTGTCCTTGAGCACGTATCATCGATATACTTGCCGGAATGCTTGTCAGAGCCGTTCCCCATGCGCTTAGTGCAGCGCATATTCCATTTATTACAGATGATCTACCAGTTAATAGAAATCTAGAGAAATTGTTTCTTGATGAGCGACTATACCCCGGTACGGCGATGCTTCTCTGGAATCGAAGATTAGTGGCTAATTAGGTAAAAGCTACCCAAAAAGCATGGGCTATAACCGCCATAATCGTGGGGAACAGAACTATGATACCGGATGTACCAAGTTCAGCCCTCGACTTTCCTTTGTGTCATACAAGAATATGCATACATGGATGCAGCGCTGATCATCAATGCTCCCAACCAGCTCCGAAGAGAACAGATAGTCAAGTGCGATGCATCAGTTTCATTTCAAGTGATATACCACAACCGCACATGCCGTTGACGTATATATTGATGCAGCCAAGATCCACGAGGGATGTACCACGGTTAGCGTAGTAATTAAATACGCGTCGAGGAGGCGAAGCAAGGGTTGAAACTACGTACAGTACCATACGGGCTCAAGTTAACAAGTAAGGTTGGGGAGTACCGGCTACTTCATTAGTGCTATTGGAACAATTACTAGTACTAAGTTATGTAGATGTACTGTACATGTACATACATGTGTACATTACATACCTCTACCTGAGGAGTTGGTCGTACAGTACCTGCACAGTACATAATACAATGCATTACCTAGGTACCTAAGTCATATTTCATTACATACATGTACCGGTGGCTGGGAGCCGCACAGCCAATGGAACACCATGCCGCGTACGGTTTAGGTGCCTCCACTACCCAATACCGTCAGCCAACCAGCCACATCAACTGGGCGTAGCTCATCATAGGCTGGGATTCCCAACTGAAGGTTCTATGCATGTATGTATGAGTTTCAAATCCTCCGTACAACCAAACAACACTAACAAATAGTAAAATAATGATAGCCCCGTCGGACCGCCGTTCTTCTTCCCAGCCTCCTCTTCCAGCCATAATGAAACTCCTTCCTGATCATTATTATTCCTCAAAGTCGCCAGGCATGTCGGAGTATTCCTCCATGTTGGTTGTCTCCGAGCAGGTCTCATTCCCATTATTCCCATTTCCCCCTTGTTGGCTACTCAAATTCGAGTATGCAATGTGTTCTTTCTCCATTATGATAAAGCTTTTCACTGCTGCCTCCAGAATGCAGGATTGAGTGGGATAGCTTGAATCTCACCATCTTGGCGGTTACGACGGCTTTAAAAGCAAATTCACCCAAGTCGCCTATCAAGCCTTTCCTTTCTTTCAGATTCCAAGCTTATTAGACTAGGCCGCCCATCCCCAAGGTGCTGGCAATTGTGAAGCTCATTCAATTTGCTCCCTCCATCAGTTGAGCCTTCTTTCCACAATCTCCACCTTCCATGGCTTCAAAGGGTGTCAAATTGCCAGTCCATGGCCATACCGCTGGAATCTACGCGGACATGACCGTAGATGGACCCCAGATCGGCACTTTAGTCGCCATCTTCGATCGGGCGAAGAACCTGCCAAACAGGAAAACTCTAGGGAAGCAGAATCCGTATTGTGCTGCACGCTTAGGCAAAGAAGCGAAGAAAACTGAGACGGACCTCAGAGGTGGACAGACTCCCAAATGGTAAGAAAAACAAACCCCAGGGGACAAAGCGCGTGGGATAAGATTGCTAACCCTATCTGCTATTTTCCCTTTTTTTTAGGGACCAGGAGCTCCGCTTTACTGTGCATGAGTCGGCCGACTACTATCAACTGAAGGTGTCAGTTTTCAATGACGACAAGAAAACGGACCTGATCGGTGAGACCTGGATCGATCTTAAGAATCTGATCATACCAGGTGGGGGGCAAAGTGATCAGTGGCACGGGTTGCAATTCAAGGGGAAGTATGCCGGGGAGCTTCGCATAGAGATGACTTACTACGACACTCGTCCAGAAGACGAAGCAGTCATCGGGAAGAGAAAGGAGGCAGCGGAAAAAATTCATGTGAAGGGAAACAGCACTGCTGCAAACGGCTCGTCGCTCTCAGGCCCACGGCAACCAAAGCCGGTCAAAAGACGTCCTCTCCCAGAGGACCCTACTAGCTCCTCACCAGCGAAGCCTGCTACTTCGGAGCCTATCTCGCCGATCCATAAGCCGACTCAGTCGAGAATCACGCGGCCAGTGGTTACGGAGCATCCTCGACTTTCGCCGTCCCAGGCGGTGCCACTGGAATCTCACCTCTCTCCTATGCATGAATCCAGGCCTGTGTCACGGTCGCTGAAAGACTATGAACCTCCGAATGATTTTCACGGAGGAAACGCTCTGATGGAATATTCTCCCCAGCCTTCTGGAAATCCGATAGCGCATCCCACGGAAACCGCAGTTCAGGAACCACGAATGCCTTCCCAGGGCCAACTGACTGAACCGTTTGATCCGCACTTGCCCCAACGTCGTTCCCAAGTTGAATACGATGGCTTTCAAGAGGAGCAAGACCGGCCCAAACAGCGTCCGATGCGAGATCCATATGATTATTCTTTGGAAATGGACAGCATTTATCATCAGCGTGACATATACGATCTGCATTCCCAACCATGTACTTATCACATACCTGGACCCGAATCTGAACAGGGCCGATACAATATTGAGCCGACTACCTACGTGCTGCAGCAAAGGCATTCACCTCACCCGTACGGATCGTCTCCCACCGAATTTATCCCATCCCGCTCTGTACAGACACAGGACAATGCCTTTCGGGATAGGTCTCCACGACAATCCCTGGGTGGGGAAGGCGATCGGCCATCCTATGCGTCTATGCAGCCGAGCGTAGAGGATGAGCAAGAGGAAACGGTTCGTTCCACTCCACCACCGCCTCCAGTTCACCGGGTTGCTTTCAATCAAGCGAATTCGGAACCCGAATCTCCGCCTCCGTCCTATCTGGCTTACTTGGAGGATTACGAACCAGCCATGCCCATCCCTCAAGAACATCCCGTGCCTCCGGCTCCGACCGCCACTGATCTAGTCCTGGTTCGCCCGGGTGTTCTAGCATCATCTCGAATGCCAAATAATCAACGAATGAGAAGCTATTCACGGGACTCTCTCTCTAACAATGATAAGTTAAACATGCCACTAAGCTTAGTTCCCGGATACGATGCAACAACGGCTGATGCAGAACCCCAAATCCATGAAAGTCAGAATTCCAGGATGCCAACTACTATGCCTAGTCCACACATTCAACAAGCACTCATTCAAGCCCACCATCTTGGTGGTTTACCACAACCACAATATCTGCACACATCTCATTCCAACCCAGCTCTACTAGAGGAGGCACCGAATAGCCGATATCCGAGTGAGTCTAGGGCAAGGTCATCGAGTCCGGATCCTCGAGGGATACCACACCGAAAATCCGTTAGTCCACGGCCTTCGTCTGCCAGAGAAACTATTATGTCTAGTTTTCCATTTTCTCCCGATAGCTACGATGCCCTGAATCCTACTACAAGACGGTCAAAGGGAATGAGGAATTCGATATCACGATATGAGATCGTTGAACGAGTGCCCGATGTAGCAAGACGGGAAGAGATAACGGCGCAAGATGATGTTGAACCTATCATTGGCGATGATGGCTGTATTATCGATCCGTCGGATCATCTTCCCAGCGAGACATGGGCCCCGGAGCCTGAGAGGAAAACCAGAAAACCCGAGCTCATTATCCGCTTCAAGCACTCCCCACATGCGAGTGCTGGTGGTGGTCGATCATCTTCCCGCGATATACCGACAACCCACTCCCCGTTAATGTCCCAGACTCTAGAGAGCGGTTTCCCTTCTGCGGCGGGTCGGGCAGGGAGGAATCATCATCAAACTCATAATAATGGCTACGTATTCCCTCACGGGCAGCACCAAAAAGCTATCGTTCATGTTTCTCGTAAGAATTTTGCTGCTATCGAATCGGATATGTATGAGGAACACGGCCATACTCACCAGCGGCACCACTACACTCCTAGCCACAATGCTCTTCAGCTGCGGCGCAGATCTGTATCGCCAACTATCACGCCGCACCAGACGTCCAGTCTATACGCTCCGAGTCATATCAGCCCACCAATTCCTCCAAAGGTTCCAGTGGGACAACCAATGAGTCAACTTCCCCCAATAAGGGGCATGGATGCTTTAAGTCAGGAAATGCAGTCGATTGACTTGGGTTCGGTGGGATGTGGACCGGGTAGAGGCGCACGGAGATATGCTCCTCGGGCTTCCATCCTAACTAGCGGTTATGCTCGATAAAGGTGATGTCGGAGTTTCACGATGAAACTTACTGGAACCGCATGTCTCTGTTCTTACACACACCTCTTTGTTGGCTTCTGCTGTGTTCTCTTCGAGAAGCCTGTATTTCCCTTTATCCTATTCCCCCAAGTATACGTGTTTTCTTCTGTCATGGTGGTATAGGACTCATGTGTGTGACACTTCACATGCGCCCCCATATTATTTTATTCTTTTCAAGGCTTGGGAACTGCGAATCAGGGCAGGTTATGGAACGCTAGGCGGATGGCGTTGCTCGTTTACAATTCGTACGGCTTCTGTCGGTTGGTCCCACAGCTTAGGCTCATCATACACGTCGACCTAGTCGAAGCTATATCAACCTGCTCCTTCCTTTCTTCCCTTTCCTATCCACCTATAGATGCGCGTAAAAATGTGACCTACAGAAAATCCAAGATAGTACCATACAAGGCATCTACGACTATTCCCACCTCTCACCACCTTAGGTAGCGTGTCAATATTTGTAAAAGGGAAATCGTCTTGCGATACCATCGCTTTATTCGTCTCTCTCCTACTCAGGCTCCAAAAGACCAAAGTACTGACCCACCCAGATCAGTAGATGGGGGGGAAAAAAGCAACTTTTTACGTTAGTCCTATGACTATATATATATATACCTGTTATTTGTAATCAGCAACATTCAGGACTTGAGTAATAGTACTATCTAGGTAGTAGGTTCGGTATTATAACTATAATTAAATATAGTTATACAATCTTCAACGTGAGAATCCGATGAACTTCGATCATAGGTACACACTATCTATCATAGTTATTACCCAAGGAAAAGAAATGCAGCTCTTCCACTCGTTCTGACTTGACTGGTATCACTATATAGTATTAGTCTATGTATGGTACATGCTTTATCATTCTAGGCTTATTATTATTATTATTATTTAATCAAGATTATTGTCTGTACCCAGCCTTTCGGCTATGACAGACGCCTCTCCCCATCTCATCATTCTAGGCTTGGTTGCACACGAATTATTGGAGTTATTAACTTACTATAAGTTACTAGCTTCAAGACTTATACGATTAATTGATGTCGTTATTCTATTAGGTTATACTACATATATTGTACTATGGATAGTAGCTAAAAATATAAGTCCCTATATATCAAAGCTGTGTCTCGGATCTCCCCTGCTTCTCCCTGTTTTGTGTAGCCAAGATAAGGTATTACGTAATTAAATTAATTAGAAGACCCCCAAGGACGGATGTACATGTGTCAGGAGGGTTCAATAGTTTACTGGAAGCTTGGTAATGGTTTCTTGACTTCTTTTTCTTTTTGCTGCATGGCATGATCGTTTCGACGGTGCAGGAGTAATATTCCGTGCTCCGGAAGTACAACCTCACTCAGTTCTTATGGATAATAAATAAATAATATTAGGCGCCTTCATAGGTCACTCAGGACCGGTGGACTAAAGTATCCACTTATCGGGCCTGGGCCCGATTGATCAACGTTTCTCCGCTGTCAACCCCGGTCCATGGTATGGTTCTCCACTTAGTCGACAGTGGAGGGTGACCCTGCAACGTCCTTTGCTCACGCTCACAGACAGTTCATCAGCAGGATGGATAAGCTCGTCGATCGGTGCGCCACTAAAGTTTGCACCCTCGAGGTAAATAAATAACAAGAGATAGTATAAGCTGGGTTAGGGGTTCATGGTTGGGGGTCTAAGCGTCTATGAGTCCATGGATTCTTGAATGGCGTTTCGGGGAAATCCTTCTTTGAATCCCCTCGCTGATGATTCTGAAGGTTGTCACGGATTCTTCAGCCGAGCCGACCATGGTCTGGAATCAGGAACAGGCACCCACCATGCATGTTGCGCACCCACTATGATTCTAGTCCAAACGAGTTCCCCGCTGCGAAGCTACTTACCCACTAGTACCTGATTTGCGAACTTGAATCATTGGCCATATCGAGGAGTATTCTATAAGGTTGCTCTGTTACTATTATATTATATTATGATTATTATTATACGTGTTAGAGAATTGCTATAGGCTAAGCTAGTAGTAATTAATATATGATAATCTCAGACGATCCCCCCCCCAATGTGAGGCAATCATGCTTTGGTTCTTGTGAATCAAGTGAACTGGGCTCTATAATTTATCAGCCAGATTATAAGGAGCTGTAGGTGAAGTGACCTTACCCAGTAGAAATTGCTTTCTATTAATAAGACGAACCCTGGAAAAGTGAGATCCCTCAAGATAGAAAGCTCGGTAGCCAGATCCAAGACAAAAATAGAATGATCTCATCCCATCCATTTAATATCAATATTATCACACTACTAATGGGCAGAATCATGGAATAGAACCGTTCCAAGCAAAGGCAGATTCTATGACAATAGTATATGGTGGACATGTACTCTAAGACTAGAACAATAGACTACTACATTGAAGAATAGTGAGTTGTTGATGCATAATACTAAGCGGAGGAAAGGGTCTCTTTTATCGATTCGATTTCTCAAAGTTTAGACATTTCTGAGTGGACCCTGGGCCCATGACAGCCTCCCCACTCAGGGCACGTGGACTGCGCCGCAGCCAGTGCTTGGGGATGACCATCTGCACCACTTACCCCGATCCCAAATCCGATGCAATTTGCCCTAAGTTACTACCCTATCTATCTCTCACTTTAAAGAGATGTCATCTTTGAAAACCTGAGCAAAAACGAAACGAGAGACAGAGAGAGAAAGAGAAAGGTTTGAGTGATCTGAGTGAGTGAGTGAAGAGAGCTAGGAGAAAAAGAAAAGAATCGAACTTGCAACTGAAAAAGCAAAAAGTCATCTACGATCCGTTTTCACCCGGCGTTACGCTAGGCCTTCAAAAGTACAACGCTGCTTCGCCACGTCGACCTCGTGCTGGAGGTCCTGGCGTTCCAGTATCCTAGGTCTCGCAGTCCTGGCGGGCCCCTCCTTTGCACCGGTAGGGAGGTGGTTCTGCACCTAGCTTGCCAGGGAAATGGCGTCGACTTCCAAGGTGTCTCGTCGATCAGCGACGAGATTGAACAATGTCACACTAGTGGCTGCCTCTCCATTAACTTCGCTCCCACTAGGATGCTTTCGTTAGCAGATAACAGGTCGTCAAGGTCCCGATTTACCTTACCCAGGCCGCTGAATTTGCATGTAGCAAGCAGACATCCTCACCTGGAGGGACGAAACCTCCACCGCCAGAATTGATTTCTAACAACCTAGTTACACATGAACTAAAGATGATGGAAATATGTAACCGGCTCTTAATTAAAGTCATTCTGGGAAATTTACGGTGGAAATAGGTCTTTGAAGGGAGCTAAGTCTCTTCTATTATTATGGGACAAACAACAGGAGAGGAATGGGGAATCGATGAACTACGCAGACAGAAAATAATGAGGCGGTCCAACGCCCTCCATTATCAAGGGCACATAAAGGCCAAATATCGGAGTAGTCAGAGACGACCAAGACCAAACCACGCATGAATGACATGCCAGACGCTGCTTGTCGGATGAGGATTCGTTCGTCAGGGAGCTCGTCCTTCAATTCGCCTCATGATGTTATAGGGCGCGCTGACTTGGCGCTTGTCATGGAAGAACAAACTTCTCGCCTAGCGTTCCCCATATTTGCTTGGCTAGCCTGGCAAACCGCTACTCGAAATCTTCTTTTTATAAACTCGTAGTTTGATCTGGAACCCTGGGACTCTTTTGATGCAAGAGAGGCAAACGCACCCATCAGAAGGGGAACTCTCCGTATTCAAGTCAGAAGAGTGTGGTTTACCTGAATTATAGACCACTCCTTCAGTTTTTTGGGTTTCCAGATTCCCCATACTGAAGACATCTTGATATCAGCTGCTACGGCCACCCGGCAATGCCAAAACGCACGTTAAAGATCAGCGTCACAGGACGGGGTCTGCTCCAGACGGTTAAGTGTTGGAACTTCTCGATGGTGGGAGTTGTGATCGCATTTCTGACTTGGTGGGAATGTCCTTTCTTGTTCCCTCTTTCTCCATCCCTCTTTTCTCTCCCAGGAGGTCGAGATAGACGACGCACCTTGAATGCTCATTACACTTCGCGACGAGTCCACGCTGGTTACTGGCTTGGGATATTTGATGAGGACCAATGACTTCTATTGCGGGATTCCACTTCAATGAATACTCTATCGTCATTATTGTCGTCGTTCTATTTCTCCACTTGTTTTCGGCAATTTCCGTCGTTGACTATCAATATTGTCGTAGTATAAGGGAAAAGGCGAAAAGAAAACGAAAGAAGCCGAGAAAGAAATAGAAGAGCAAACAATTTTCAGGGCAGAGCCATCGCCATCTTCCTGACTTATCTCGAATACCGTGTGGCCCTTTCGTCTGTATTCACTTGGTCGACTCACCTCCAAATTACTCATAAGAATTGATCAAGTCAAACGTCGTACAAGATGCACTATCAAATCTTAAACATCGAGGACACTACATATATACCTTCCCACCAACGCTCTTTCGGCCAACAGCTTTTTCACTCTTCATCAGATCATCTACCGCACGAGACTCTTACCCATTTCGCGATCAGTCGATCTCCCGCGACGTGTAGTCCTCTCCAGAGTAGTCGGTCCCTTGGTGACACAATATTGGCTCTGTCCCACCTTGAGGCTATACCGTCCGCCACATTCACACACAAGTCCCATCTTCCTCCCTCCCCAGAACCTTCTTCACCTGCACGATCTATGGTTAACGGCTTCATAACCGATATGGAGACCCAGGGGCAACAGTCAAATTCCCGGGAGTGCGAATTCAGTGGTGTCACTTGCGCGACCGGTCAGTTGACCCATCGCAAGGTTGTTTCCCATATCTTCGGTAGAAACAAAACCTGCACCAAGGCCGTTCCTGACAAAGTGTGGGTATACTTTTGTCGAAAACATTACCAACGAGCCAAATACCGTGTGAAATCTTGGCCATTTATGCAGGCAGAGATCGTCAAGCAGACCTTAGAGCGGATGAGAGCCTGGGGTGGCGTGGTGAGTTTTGAGCTCTGCCTGAGAAAGCGCGAAGCTCAGCGTTCCAACACGGGCCTCGAGACTCCCGAGGGTGCCTCTCCAGCCTCTCTTCCCCCCGGCATAGCCAGTCATTGTCAGGCGGTCAACTTCAATCGGCTGAGCAGATATCCCACTCCGGAGGCGGCTCCTGGACGGACCAAAAAGCATACCAAAAAGGGCCCGACCAGTCTCCCCGCCCCGGTTCCCGATTGGCTCCGTGCCGAGATCGGTGCCAACAAGACCTTCGGGGAGATCCACGCCATTATCGATAATATTTGTGCGTACATGAGAGCGTTGGAAACTCAGCACAAAGAGACTGTGTTCCCGGACATCGAGATCTTGCCCATCTTTCACCCGGAAATCGAAGCAGCAAATGCCCGGAGTAGCAACACGACGAAAAGGGCTAGGAAAGTACAGAGACGTGTGCGTCGCGCCACGTCTAAAATATCTCGCCTCAGCAGCAAAGGGGCGGTGCGAAAGGTGGTCACGCGGAGGACTCGAACTGTGTGATAAGAAAAATAAAGAATAGGTAGTGCTTTAATTAGAAATTCATGTATGATATTATCTTTTTATTATAGTATCTATATATTATACATGATAGATCCTCCCTTCAACTGATATTCTAATCTCTTTTTTATTTTCTTTTATCACTTGTTACCTTGGGAACATACCGATACATTTTGCCTATAGCAGTAGATCATGCAGATTTTGAAAAGAAGCAAATATATGTAAAACGAAAGAGGAACTATGTACTGTCAACAAACAACCTACAAAATTTTTAGGAGCTGCTTAGTAATCCACTAGACCTGTAATGGTAGAATGTGTACATAACGCGCCTAGCCTTCATACTGATATGTGCTCTTCCGATGCAAACAATTAATACATTCTATTTTCTCAATTTACGTATGTGAGAAGCTGCACAAGACAATAATTGTATCAAAGCAAAGAAGGCATTTAAGAAGCCTCATTATTACTAAGTTGACGGAATTAAGAAGGTTTCCAGCTGCCCGGAGGCCGAGGGGCAGCTGCAGAAAGCATGCAGCCAGTGCAAGGAAGGATATAAGTAAAGGAACAATACGACGAATGCAGATTCCGATGAGCCTAATAGAGAACGACAGCAAGGCATAGAAAATCATGCTTGAAGCGAGAGCCGTGTGGTGATGCAACCTAAGTCCCTCGTCCCGAAGCACTAATTTGAGGATAGTGATCCATCAAAGCTCGACAGTTCCAGCTTCGAGTCAGACTCGGACAATCGGAATGATGCCCCCTGGCAAGGAATTTGATCCAATGCTCAAGAATGATATTATGGATGATAACAACAGACCCCCTAGTAAATTGTCGATGAAACAGTCCTTCTGGAGCGAGAACGTCCCTTCTAGATCAAGAAAAACGACATACCGGCAACGGCAACGGCAGGGTATGCTTCGTTAAGAAGTATCTAAACATTTTTCCATCAAAGCTACGTTGAAGGGACAAGTAGTTCTTAGGAAGCCAGCTTAAGCCTCTGAAGTTGTACCGCTGAGCAATTTTAGTCGTGGGAAGCCTGTGTGGAGACCCATAGAACAGGCTCCCCGACTTGAGGCTTCCCAAGACTTGAAACGGTTTACCGAGCTTCTCACGGAACAAAAGAAGTATGACCACGTTCTTTCTCCGAAGAGTAACAAAGTTCTATCACCGCTACATGATGGTGCTTAACTTAGGAGCCTCGAAATGATTTCCCGGGAGTGCACCAACGGGGATTAGCGAAGATAGTTCCCGTAAATTACCACAAACTTATGGGTACAGCGAGAAGCATCGTGCAGTGGGAAGCTATGAACGAAGGATCGCACCACCCCTAGAAGAAAAGCAAGGGATAAAAGTTACAATGTCTCTTGGATGAGTGAGGAAGATATAGCCGCCGCTATAAAAGATTTTGCAAAGAGTAAGGGCGAAAGTATGCGAAAGACGTCATGACCACCCTTCCTAACCCTTCAGCCGCAAATTACAATACTAATAATTGTATGTTTTAGGCTTGACCTCTTATAAACTTGCAAAATTCATCTCCTAATATATTGAGAGGAGTCGGCCAGACCTTATAACCGAAATTGGCAATATTCGGGATATAGAAAAAATTGTCACCGGTTATGGAGTTAATGATAAGGAGGCAGGTGTTATTAAGAAAGAGGCAGGGATCCGTTCAAGGACTGCAAGGAGGTGGCTCCACCGACTCGGATTGAACCGGAAAGAGATTAAAAAAGGGATTTTCATTGATGGACATGAACGGCCAGATGTTGTCGAATATCGCAAACAGTTCCTAGAGGAAATACGAGGCCTAGTACTGTACTTGGTTGAGTTCAAGTCGAACGGGCAAATAGTTGAAAAGACATATCCCTCCGATTGCCAAGTTGGAGGGCCTAATGCTAGGCCTACCATCACTATAACACAACGAAAGCATTCTCACCTAATGATGAAGGACATCAAGCATGAGTTGCTGAGAATGACACTTTCCTTCATCGAAAGGCAAAGGGAAAGGCGTCATAGTCTCGGGTGTTTTGTTACCGTGGCCCCGCCTTAACCTACTCCCACTACCTAAAACCCGGCAACAGGAGTTGGAAAATACTGGGATACTGCTTGGAGCCGCTGTATTCTTTGAGAATCGCAAGAATAATGGCCATTAGGACGGGGAATCACTCCATCAAAAGGTTGACAGAGCCCTTGCTATCACAGAAGCCGGGGGGGCAGCAGCCATTGTGGGTTTTACGATGCAAGGCTATACTAAATCAGGAGATGTGGTACAACTGTGAAGATCCTAGGGCGGGGATTCAAGTACGTACTTAGAAAGGAATTCAAAGGGTCCTGCAAGAGCGAGGAAATTAGCCTGCAGCGGGCTTAAAATTAGAGTGTGCTACACTTTCCAGGATGTCGCAAACCATAAGCTTTTTTATCAAGGGTGTGAGATGTGACACCTGCCAAAAAGTCGAAAGCCCACAGCAGTAACAGTGGAAGTAGAAGGGATGTAACGCTTGCGAGAAACGGAAGAGAGAATGTACATATGTACTTCCGAAGAAATGTTGTCCCAAGTTGTGACAAAAAGGTGTGGAAGTGCGAAGAATGTGAACAATCGCCTCAAAAATGCACGGCTGACGGTAAGCCTCCCACCCGATATAGGTTGGGAAAGTGTTGAAGACCTTAGCTGATCCTATCATGGTATATAGATTGCTGTGCGCGACGCTTGCTTTCAATACAGTCCAACTTTATGGGCCAGGAATGTGAGCTCGTGGAAGCACTGCAATGTTTGGGCACATACCAAGTGATATTCTACCCCAGATATCATTGTGAGCTCTGGTACCACGGCAAACAGTTTGCCTGAAAAAATTGGGATGCGGTTTGCAGCAGCCTAGGCTAACATTTGACCACGTTAACCATTTATAATCGGTGTATGAAGAATGATGGAACTTTATCGGCAAGGAGTGGCAAATGGACATCATCATATTAATGTATGACTATACAGTACAATAATCAATACCACAAATATTACCAAATATGTCACGTAGCATGAGACTAGCCCTATTTCATGTTAGCGCATGTATATCTATTGCCTATTTAGGTAAGATTTAAGATGTCTCATTGACCAAATAAGTTGCCCGATTTCAAACGCGATGTCTTTATGTATTCCTTTATTTTATGAGAATTACTATTCGCACTGTGCTCCCGGACTACTCGCACTGTGTGTTGATATGTTTGCATCCCGCTTTCCCT
>JAHQZX020003553.1:0-36477 GCA_019804575.2 Pseudotulostoma volvatum | reverse complement strand
TTGGCGCTCCCTGGGATCTCAAATCATTCAATGCCTTGTCAATCGGCCTCATTTTGACGGAGTTATGAATTTTTGAATTTACTGTGAGCGTGGTGATGCGGGGCCGTGCACGTGACAGGGAATACGTTTATGGCGTTGAAGTTGATGACTCCGTTGCCTAAGAAAATCGCGGTAAGTTGCTAGAAAACGACCATAGATTTTGGAATGGCGAGCTGTGATTGGTGAAGACGTTGGTGGCTGCAGCGGTGGGCTTAGTGGCGCGAGTCCGTTCAGAGGTGAGACCATAGATTTGATGTTTTTACTATATTAGGCTTAGCTTGAATTGTCACGGTCACATGAGCGGGGAGGATAGTCATTGATTACTAATATATTACTAATCGACCATATTTTATAGTGGGTAGTTAGGCTGCAGTAGCACGCCATAATACTAGGATGTTCTTCCTAAGGGGGTACATTTCTGAAACTAATGTATGCCCCTGCTCTAGCACGACAAAAATAACCAGCTGCCGTTTTTTCTCCCGCATTATCAGGCCTATGCATCATTTATATGTTGTCCAGAAGTGAGGAACCCCAGAAAGCGAAACCACTGACCCGTATTTATGCTCTCTCTTTATACAGCACCCTCTCGTTTATCATAGTGACTACCTAACTGATATCTAACTGTTCAGTAGAATACTGCTGAAGCTGAAGGGATATTGGGGGATATGTTTTGTTTGTTGTTATACATATAGATTGTATATTACACTCATAAAAAGTGGTTTATTTGATATCAAAATTATTCCATCGCTATTTGTGCAAGTAAAAACTGCGAATGGAATGCATGTGTGAGATGAGAAAGGGTTATTATAGATCGGTTGCATGGTACGCTGGCTAAAATAGGCAGACCAGTAAGGAAACCGATCTGGAGATGAATGTAGCACTAAAAACTTTACTAAGTTATGATGTTTCAGGATCATGCGTTTGACGCGTACGATATTCATCTCCTTTTCTGTGGTGTTGAAAGGATCATTGTGTATGTTATATTATCAACCTACCTTGGATTAGATTTCCAAGTGAGAATTCTATGATTCGTATCATTTTATTTTATTTATTTTTCTAGATCGTAACTTAGTACTCTTAAATTATCTGATCTGTTGACGATTTCTCGTCCGGTCTTGGCTGCCAAGATCCAAAGGCCACCAAACCACTTTGAGCCAGCCCCGACCGATTGGAAGTTCGAACCCACCGCCCGACTTTTCTTTTCTTCCCTTCCCCAGCACCCTTTTCTTTCGTTTAAAAATTACTCTCTCTCTTCCTCTCCCGTGTCATCATCTGGGATCATCGCAAGTTGTCCCCTTTGGCACCAGAGGGACTAGAGGTGCCTCTCTCTTCCCTGGCCACTCGTTTCCTCCCTACCTTCTTTACGTCTCACGGTCTCAGTGGTGGCCCTCAGCGGGTCAAGCGAGACACGCTCAGCTGACCTCTAAGCCTCTCCCCAGAATTCCAGCAGTGGACAAAGGGCCCTCTTTTACAACTCCATCCACCATAGGACTGTTCTCATGCACACGCAGTAGGATACGAGCAACACGATTTTTAGCAACCTGCCGCCATGGCCTACTCTGGACAAGACTCTCATCCGTATGACGATGGACATCGACTACAAGAACTCTCCCATTCAACCGTGAGTTATTTCTTCTCACCCGGCCGATGTGTTCCTCACTAACCAGCAGGGAAGCAGTATCCCCGGGATGAGGATGATGCCTCAAGGGCGTTGCTTAACAACCAAGGGCCTTTCACGGGCCCATTTGATGAGAATCATAGCCGATCTCAATCCCCTCCCGTCCGTCCCGCTTCAAGGTATAGCTTGACTGAGTCTTATGCGGCAGATTCGTCCGCGCCTCCTTACAGTGATCCCTATAATACAACTGGTTCCACTTACTCAGGTCACAATTTGGAAAACCCGGCCGCCACATTTGGCGTTCCTGGTCGCGTTGCATCCCCTTACGCGCGAAGCGAGACGTCCTCCACCGAGGCCTGGCGCCAGAGACAAGCCCCCGCTGGGAATCTACGTCGCTATGCTACGAGAAAAGTCAAGCTGGTCCAAGGCTCCGTCTTGAGTGTTGACTATCCAGTGCCTAGCGCTATTCAGAACGCTGTGCAGGCTAAATATCGCAATGATCTTGAAGGAGGGAGCGAAGAATTTACGCATATGCGCTGTATGTATTATCCTGCGTCAGGACTACCATCAACCCGTGGCACCTCCTAACCCTTATAGATACGGCGGCTACTTGTGATCCCAACGAGTTTACTTTGCATAACGGCTACAACCTTCGGCCTGCGATGTATAACCGACACACGGAACTTCTCATTGCGATCACGTACTACAATGAAGACAAGACGCTGACCGCTCGAACGTTGCATGGCGTCATGCAAAATATCCGCGACATTGTCAATTTGAAAAAGTCTGAATTCTGGAACAAGGGAGGGCCTGCATGGCAGAAGATTGTGGTGTGCTTGGTATTTGACGGGATCGATCCTTGTGACAAGGATACTCTCGACGTCTTGGCTACCGTTGGTGTCTACCAGGATGGCGTTATGAAGCGCGATGTCGACGGGAAAGAGACCGTGACACACATTGTTCGTTCCCCACCCTCGGCCACGGTTCCCTATGACTACCACACGGACTAATGGGGCGATGCAGTTCGAATATACTACCCAGTTATCAGTGACGCCCTCCCAACAGCTGATCCGGCCCACCGATGACGGACCCAGCACTCTACCCCCTGTGCAGATGATATTCTGCCTAAAGCAGAAAAATAGTAAAAAGATCAACTCCCATCGATGGCTGTTCAATGCATTTGGCCGTATTTTGAATCCTGAAATTTGCATTTTGCTGGATGCTGGAACGAAACCTGGTCCAAAGTCTCTTCTCGCACTCTGGGAGAAATTCTACAACGACAAGGATCTTGGTGGTGCATGCGGTGAAATACATGCCATGTTGGGTAAAGGTTGGAAGAATCTCCTGAATCCTCTGGTCGCATCTCAGAACTTCGAATACAAAATTAGTAATATTCTGGATAAGCCCTTGGAAAGCGCTTTTGGGTATGTCAGTGTGTTGCCAGGTGCCTTCTCTGCCTATCGGTTTCGCGCAATTATGGGTCGGCCCCTTGAGCAGTACTTCCATGGTGACCACACCTTATCGAAGCAGCTAGGAAAGAAGGGTATCGAAGGCATGAACATCTTCAAGAAGAATATGTTTTTGGCCGAGGATCGCATTCTGTGTTTTGAATTGGTCGCCAAGGCGGGCTCCAAGTGGCATCTTTCGTATGTCAAAGCCTCCAAAGCCGAGACCGACGTCCCCGAAGGCGCCCCAGAATTCATTTCTCAGCGTCGACGATGGCTTAACGGGTCTTTTGCCGCCAGTATTTACGCCCTCATGCACTTTGGACGCATGTACAAGAGTGGACACAACATTCTTCGCATGTTCTTCTTCCACATCCAGATGCTGTATAACACGTTTGGTTTGATCATGTCTTGGTTTGCGCTTGGTAGGGTGATCCGTCGAAATGAGATGCTCTTGCTAATAATTGAACAATAGCGTCGTATTGGCTTACGACTGTAGTCATTATGGACTTGGTTGGCAACCCCGGGACGGAAAACAACAACCACGCTTTCCCTTTCGGTAACGAGGCAACCCCGATCATCAATACCATTATCAAGTATCTATATCTGGCGTTCCTGCTTTTGCAGTTTATCCTGGCTTTGGGTAACCGGCCGAAAGGGTACAGCGTCTCCCTAAACTGGCTTCCTAACCGTACTAACACCGGCTTGCAGTTCGAAACACGAGTACATCCTGTCCTTCACCTTCTTCGCCGTGGTCCAAGTGTACATTGTCGTTCTATCCATGTACTTGGTCGTACGAGCATTCTCTGGGAGCACGCCGACTGATTTCGTCGTCGACAAGGGGCTGGGTGCATTCCTTTCGTCATTCTTCTCGTCTTCTGGTCCTGGTATCATCATCATTGCGGTGGCTGCCACCTTCGGTCTGTACTTTGTAGCCTCTTTCATGTACATGGACCCGTGGCACATGTTCACTTCATTCCCACAATATATGCTGGTCGCATCATCATACATCAACATCTTGAACGTGTACGCGTTCAGCAACTGGCATGATGTATCGTGGGGTACAAAGGGTTCAGATAAGGCCGACGCATTACCCTCAGCGCAAACCAAAAAGGAGGCTGATGGGAAGGAGGCTGTCATCGAAGAAATTGACAAGCCTCAAGCAGATATCGACAGCCAGTTTGAGGCCACCGTGAAGCGCGCGTTGACCCCCTATGTTCCACCGAAGGAGCGATCCGAGAAGAGTTTGGAAGATTCATACAAGAGCTTCCGAACCAAGCTTGTGACGTTCTGGATTTTCAGTAATTCCTTCCTTGCTGTTTGCATCACCAGCGAGGCGGTGGACAAGTTCGGTTTCACTGTACGTTCCACCCTTTAGTTGTTTGGCAAATCGCCGTTGCTGACGTAAATGATCAGTCTCGGGCGACCACCCGAACCACTCACTTCTTCCAAGCATTGCTCTGGGCGACTGCGATTCTATCGCTGATTCGTTTTATCGGCGCGTGTTGGTTCCTGGGTAAATCCGGCATCATGTGCTGCTTCGCACGACGATGAAGACCGTCGTGTGCGGGGATTGCTGCTCTGAAGCTGTATGGTAGAGGCTCCGTCGCCGAGCCCGTTTCCCCCCGCACTTGTACTGTATCGTAGAAGTCCACTCTTGTTTTCCGATTCTCGTTTTGTTTTTCTAGCTCCAGCTTGGATCAATTTTGTTCAGATGGTCCCAGCGCCATTTACATAGCCTACCTATTATCGATTCCTAGCGAATTAAAATTTGACTGTATTTGAGATTCCGTTCACGGTGGACCAGAGTTTGACAGCCGCTAACTTGTTACCATTCAGGTATGGCGGAAGAGTCTCTAAGGTTGACCGTGGCTCTACCTGTGTGCGATCAAGGAAGGTATCAATTCCGTCTATAGCTTCACAAGGTTGGTCGGGCTCAGCGGACAGCTGAGTTTCCTTAAGTCTCCTGAGTGAAATCTATCGGGATACACCCTACTTCATTGCCGTGCGGTGGCGCGGAATTCGATTGACGACCTCCATGCCGTTTGTGTGATGTTTGTGTGATTTTTGTGAACTTCCCCTTTTTTCGGCGGGCTACACATTGGTTCCATAATGAGATACACGTGTTCACACCGCTCTGTACATATTCAGGAGTATAGGTTGAAAAAAGGTTACTGATGCCATATCATCCGGGCACGGAAGGACTATCCCATGTACAGGAAGTAGTACATAAGTACATAAGTACATAAGGATATATCATAGTATTATTATTCTGCATCGAGTAGTAAAAGTCCAGATCGAGAAGGGGTCACGTGTACCTTGACCTATTTCGGACACATCACGTGGTTGTCGTCGAATCCATCGATATCAAACATGCAACTCGGTTCTTACCAGTTAAAAATAAGTGACATACAGATGAAATCTCCCGTATCATATTATTCAATAGCTATATATTGTGGAGGCCATCATGTCCAGGATGATATAGGTCCGACAGTACTCTATCGGCTCCAAACCAACGAATCACCCGGCACTACAATTAATAATCATCATCCGATATATATCTCTAGGTGATAGGTATTTAGAAGAGGTACGGCAGCCTATCAGCAGAAGTTATATTCTCTATATCTAGAATACCTACCTAGCTCGACCACCCACGTCACACACGGTGATACACCTGCTTCCCAACCTCTCAAGTATCCCCGTCGGTAGCACATCGGGGCCCAATTCGGAAAACACCCCTCGTGATTTCTTTTGACGCCTGTTCATTATTGAGCCCTCCGCATGACGGAGGCTCAGTGAAGCGAGCCGAAGATGTTGAAAATATGGTCGATGGTCGGTTATCCCCTTGATGTTACCTCTTCTTTTTCACCACCTCTAGATTCGATCATCGAAGGGATCGCTGATCTCCAATCCAGAAGCAGAAGCAGCAGCAGGCAGAGAATGCAGATGGCGGCGGCGCTAAAAAGAAGAGAGTCACTGCTGCGCAACTGCGGGTACAACGAGGTATGCCAGCTTCTGTGAGCCCACCTTAGAATGTAGGATGTTTCTTCTCTGTCGTGCTAACAAATCCCAACCCCTAGACCTCCAAGAGCTGTCACTAGGAACAACTATGAAAATGTGCTTCCCGAACCCAGATGATATCCTCAACTTCACTCTCACCATCGAGCCTGACGAGGGCATGTACAAAGGCGGCTCCTTTCATTTCGACTTCACCATCAACCAGAATTTCCCGCACGACCCGCCAAAGGTCAAGTGCACCCAGAAAATCTATCACCCTAACATCGACCTCGACGGGAACGTCTGTTTGAATATCCTACGTGAGGACTGGAAGCCCGTTTTGAATCTGAACGCCGTCATCGTGGGATTGCAGGTTAGTCGCAACTTCCCCCACCCGCAGCAAGCATGCCATCATGGAGGGCCGTCGACGGAACTTATGATTTCTCATTTTTCTCTTTTGACATAGTTCCTCTTCCTCGAGCCGAATGCCTCTGATCCCCTTAATAAAGAAGCCGCCGAAGACCTGCGTCTCCACCGGGAAGCATTCAAGCGGAATGCACGCACCGCCATGAGTGGTGGGATGATCCGGAATGTGCAGTATGATCGTGTGCTTCGATAGATTAGCGTAAGGCAAGAGAGTTGAGCTTGTTAGGTAATGAGACATCTCACCGTTGGATGGGCCACAAACGGATATGATGAATTGCACAGCAACGGCTAGATCTCACACGGTTTTTTTTTTTTAGCAGGTTTCCTAGTTCTACTTTTCTTTCCTTTTTCTCCCCTGATGTTTTCCTCACAACATGTTTCTTCAGCCTTTTTTTCGTTGGAAGCGAAGACATCCATGAGACCATGATGAGAATAACCACAACGGACTAGAACGAAGGGGGCGAACCATCCTTTTTTAAATGTACCTCTCACTTTAAGAGAGAGAGTAGGTAGGCGAGCGAGAAAAGCGGGAATGAGCCGAAATGACTACTCGGTAATGTTACGTATCATAGATGGATTCGATCAGACGGTCAATTTTATAGCGAAGAGTTAAGAAATGGTTGAAAGAGACAAGATAAAATTGAGGGTTGCTACTGAAATGTCCTTCTGTCTTTTTACCTGACCAACTACTACATTATATGTGATTTTTCTTCACTCTTTCACTGTTTTTCTATGGGGGGGTTAAGTGATGCGATCACTCTCGAAGGACAAAAAGGAAAAGAGGGTTGTCGCCTTGAGAAATCCAGTTCTATTTTCTTGCATATTTGTGGACATGTACAGTACAACATGCAACATGTTTTGGCTTGTTCTGATCAGGGTCCCATCAACGTTTGCCTTGGAGCGCCCGCCAATTTCATCTTCACATGTGGTCGCGCCCTTTTCGATTTTTTTCACTCGGGAATCGTGCGTGTGAGGTTTCGCTTATTCAATCGAGTCATCACCGGTTTAGCGCGCGCTCTCGCTCGAGCTTGCCATAGTAGTGATCCCGGGCGCGGACGCGGGGGAGGTGAAAGCCTACACTGTCCGATCAGCTCCCTCCAATTCCTTAACTTCATCGAAGATGTCCAATTCTTCCAGATCTTCTCACCAACGGGTAATTACGTACCGTACCACCACCAATAGCCGAAGGTAGTTCCCAGACCTAGGAAAAGCAGCTTCATCAGTATCCAAATGGTCATTCTGGGACATCCTCGTGTCTGTGCCTATCCCTGATAACGCTTCTGCGGCGAACGGTAGCCACGACTGAAGCCGGTGGGAGATTGGAGATCCAACTCACCAAAAGCGGTGCTGAGGTCCAGGACAAGCCCCCGGCGAAGCATCTGCAAAAAAGAGAAAAAAGGTCAGCATTCTATCTATCAAGAATGACGACAGTAGTTATCTGTTAACTCATGTTTTGAGACGATGGCTCTTTGGGAGTAAATCAATCGGGAACTGTAGGACATACGCCGGTAATAGGACGAATTGCAGTTGCCATTGCACTAAGAAGTAATGCCCGCGAGATCCAATTGTCGAGGAAGTTATTGCAGGGACAGATTGGTTAGAAGCAGGACCTTCGATATCGATGGTTGACTGTCTGTCGGAATGACTTTCGGTTCCGGTGTTTCTCCGGTGTTTCGTCAATGCCTGAGGTTGGCGCCTGAGGTTGGCGTCTGTTGATGACCGTAACTCCTACTACAGTACTACCTACCTCTAGTAGTAGTAACTAGTAGTAGTAGTACAGTAGTAATATTAATAATAAGTATCCCAAAACCTACCTCAAGTATTATAGGTAAACATGATGATGATTATCATTGGTTGTTAGCATACAGACATAACCAACCACTAATTCATTCCAAAGGGCTAGACCGGACGCCCACCAATCAACACCGGGGTCCAACACCCCGAATCGTATCTCTGTCTCTGCTTGCGGATGCCATCCATTCAATCAAGCCTTTCTTTCTCTCACATGAAAACACTGACCGGCTTTAGGAACGCAGCAATTGTAAACACCTAGACGTCTAACTTATAACAGCACCCACCACAACCAAAGGGCAGTGTTGGCCTCCTCCCTTTCTGATATGAAATATCAACAATGATGCCTGTGATAGCATCGTCCGAACGGCCTTCCCCGCCTTCAGATGAGAACTCCATGAAACACCAGGGGCGAATCTATCATCACCGCCACCGACTTGTTCAGGCCGTTGAGCCTGGTCTCCTCGAGCCAGCGATCACTCAGGATGCCACGGTAGACCATCTTATGAATCGTGCTATTGGACACTTGCTTTCTAACGTCGGTTTCGATTTTGCGGATCCGGTCGCGCTTGACGGTTTCCGGAGTGCCGCAGAAGAGTGTACGAGTGTTTATGACCTGGGATATTGTGCTTACTGCTGACATCTACACTTAGATATGCTTCACTTGGTTTCTCTTGTCCACCAGTCCATGGCTGTATGTCGGAGGGCACAGCCCATCCCGCAGGACTTCGAACACGCGCTCAAGAGATCTTTCCTCAGCGTTGACGACTTACCTCCTTATGTGGCAGCGCTAACCCCCATTATACCCGCCCAGACGTTACTGCCCAACCCTCTGCCAGAGGATGGGAGTGACTTCACTGCCGTTCCTTTCCTCGACTCCCATCAGAGTAGTGAAGAGGATCGAATACGCAACCTTTATATACCAAAACATTTCCCACAATTTCCGAGCAAGCATACTTATCGGACCACCCCCGTCCTTACGGAACGAGAGTTGGATCCGAAGAAGATCAGAGAACGCGCCACCGAGGATGGCCGGCATGGAGAGGAGGCCCTGCGCAGGCTGGCCCGCGCAGCTTTCAAGAACAGCCAGCCCACCGGTGCCGCGCACCGGGAGAAACGGTTTTGGGGAAGGAAAAGTGAGAATATGGAAACCATGTTTGAGAAAACCCTCAAGGAATTGGCTAAGAAAGCGCCGAAAGGCGTCAGCGATGCCTTGTTGCCAACACAGCCAGTCGAAAGTAACTCCGTTCAAAAGCCGGCCATGGTGACAACCGTCGAACTGGGGCCTATTGTTAACTGCGAGAGAGGGTTATGGCGCAAACCCGCCTTCACAGCTAGCCGAAAGACGGAGAAGGCAGTGGATGTAAAGGATCACAGTAGCACGGCAAGAATCGAGCACTGGCATCGGAATCATACGTAAAAACTTTATTGCATGAAAACCGAGGTGTCCGGCGTTATGTTTGCCATGTCAGGTTTGCAAGATACCCCTTGTCCATGTATGTACATACAAAAAAATATGAAGATGTGATTGTTCACATTATTGCCCTCTCGCCCGGACGTCGTCCTTAGACCTGTCCCCAACCCACAGGAATGCACGAATCGCATCCACCAGATCTTGACGAAGGAAGAAGAGATCGCCCACCATACGTTTTTACATTCAATGGGTTTTACCCTGATTTCACTCCTTCTCTTGTGGAGTGGTCTTGGCCGTATATCTTCTCCCAGGCAGTTGTCTCGACCGTCAAGCCATCGGCACATCTACAGATCCATCATGTATCCGTCAGTCGCTCATCCTTCGCCGCGGGGAAGCCAAGAACAAAGGGTAAAGTAGCAGCAAGAAGTAGGGATATATCCGCACCTTCGAAGCAGCCTCAAGAGAGGTTTACATTTCACAACACCTGGTAGCTGAATGTCCTCAGTGGGAGGATTGCATGAATACTGCATCAGCTCGAGGAGTTCACACTTGCTCAGGTCAATTGGCGGTCCCTTGCGCCGTTTCTCCTTAAACCCGCTGCGCACGATCTGGACTTGTTCGGGGAGCTCTGAGGCAGAGAAGATAGGAACCAGCGGAGGCATTAATATTATTATTAAGTAGCAGCTCTTGCAGAGAGATTGAGCAAGTTATTCTAGTGTATATATATATATATATATACATGCATGATAACAGTACGGTAGACGAATGATAACTTAACAGTAGAATGATTTCTTACAAATCTATTCTTTACATGTATGATGTTAACCTAATTAGGATTAGTCCTTCCTATCATATGCCGAGCCCTTTTATAGATCAATATGGAAACTTGGAACTTGGTCTCATTACCGAAACAGAAATGGTCTCTGAACTTGACAAGGCATTCTATGTACGAGCATACCGCATGCCTAAAGTCATTAGCTTATAAGCATAGCCATATCCGCATCCGGGCCCCCTCTTCAAGGGCTCGTGTTCGCGCGGCTTTGCTAATCCCCTATGCAGAGACTCTTATAGCTTAAGCATGCTTGCCAGGTAGATTCTAGTGTCCTCATTAAACCTCGAACCTCTTGGGAAAAGAGGAAGAGCGACACTTCGCCGATGAGTAAACCTGAAACCCCATGGGCAAAAGGGAACCTCATCTGTCTAACTATTTGGTGTCTACCTCTTCAGATAGCGTCTGGCTTCGAACTTAAAAGGCATTAATTCGTGATAATGGACTGAGCTTTGTCGATATCTTTCGGTCCCCATATACCGTGAACAGAAAACAAACCCCGAGCCAATATAAATGTAGAATGACGAATGCGCAGAGTGGCCCCCCACCGTAGTCATATATGAGGCTCGAACTCTCCTTCCATCACAGAACACAATGGACATCTCTAACTTTTTCGTCTCTTCTGGCTTCGCACCTTCTTGTCGTCCATCATTTCCTCGCTTGCTCTAAACCTTTTCTTGTCGTTGCCCATACGCTCAAAGTAGCGGCGCGTCATCAGAGTCTCGGTTTATAGCGAGGAGTGGTTCGTAGAACTCTCGTCTTGCCCCGTGGCTATCCCGAAGAGCGTATCTAGCACAGAAAGCACCGTGAGCCCCTGCCGTATTGTTTCCCACGGCAGCTATCAACTGAGGAGAATTTTTTTATATAAGGCTTTATACCCATTTTCTTTCCCCACGTGTACGAAACGATGTTAACCTGGACGCCTGTATCCAAATCAATAACAACGGGTATTGCATCTCCACGGCAAATGGTTTATCCTTCAGCTTGAAGATGCATTTTAACCAAAAGCTCAGTGGGCCGCTCCCCGGGGTAGAAGAGCTCCCTACTCGTTTTCCGATGCGGGAATGTTAATGATATCGGTTATCGTGTGACCCATTCGGGCTCGAGGCTTGCTCTGTGTATTAGTCTCTTGCCGAGTTTCCAGATGGTTGTAAGCAAAATGTATGGTAGATCCGCACTTATAACAAATCGACTCTCCCTTTTACTGACGCCACTAGTTTTTCTCGGGGGCGATATTTCTCCAGAAGCCTGGGCCTCGAAGGGGGAATTATCATGGTGGCGATTGAGGCAACAGCTAAGGCGACAGTCGACCGCGGCCTAGTCACGCTTCATAAGAAGAAAGGCGGCTCTCATAGTTCGCTAGCGGCGTCAACGAAAAGGGGGAGTCGATTTGTTTTAAGTGCGGATCTACCACACATTTTGCTTGCAACTGCTCAATATTCAAAACAGAAGCCTGCCTTCTCGCACTGTTGCAGCAGAGGGGCCAGGTCTTATACTCATACTATTCTCGCGAAGGCGACGATCAACCCAGCTAGGAGTTCTCAAACCTAGCATGCTTCTCTCGTCGATGACCAGGTATTTAACGCCTTGGAACTGACTGTCAGGCACCTGACATATAGCACGCTGACTGGATGACTTGGTAAGTCATCCATTGGGCCTTTTGGCGTTGTGGTGTAGTGGTAAAGTCAGCACCCGCTGCCTCATACTGACGTTGTAGGTTTGAGAGAGACTAGGCCTTTCTAAAAGGGGTTGGTAGACCCCATTAAGAGGGAGACGCAGCGAGGTCTAACCGCTGGCCACGCCGGTAGGGGCCGCACGGATAATTGGTGACCGAGCCAATGTTGGAATTCTCCTGCTGGAGGTGGGAGATGTTGCCGTAGATTCAAGGTCTTCCGCTTCGGGAGGCATATACTCAACATTGTGGCGATGTAGATGTTCTCCTCAGAGGTCTTCCTACATGTAGGAACCAGTGGTGGTTAATATCAATGTCTTGACGGCCATGGTGCGCAAAGCGGCCATCCTTCCACTTCATCGCACTCCCTGGGTGATCCTGGCAAGAGATGGCGCGTTGCCTCGGGTAAACGAATTCGCTATTCCTCAGGGAATAGGAATACCCCAGGGCATGCTAGGGGAGCAAAGGCTGCGAGTGGTTGAACTCATTAAGCGGTGTATGCCAGATGGTAGGCATGCTCAAAGTGGCCCGCCTTCCTCCGCTGTGCCCTGCAACTGAGCGAGCTCCGATTCTTTAATCAACAGGTTAGGCACCGCCGCCTTCTGAGTCAGTAAGGGATTTATCTATAGGGCCAGCATCGGTACATAACTAGTATCTACTTATAGCCAGATATTCGAAGAGCCAAGCTACTAGAGCTAGGGGGAGGGCTCATGGAGTGTCAGGGACCTCAAACTAATGATAGAGAATATTTCATTAGGTACCTAAGGTAAAAACGAGATGACTAAGCTAGAGAACAGAAGAAAGAGACGGGCGAGCTCTCTCAACGAGCAACTCACACTGAACCCAAACAGGAAAGTATTCCAAGACACTAGAACCCAATGCCGCCACACGAGGGCTTCACGAGTGAAACTCTACGGGTCAATCTTGTGCGGGCTCCTTACTCGGACAAGAAAGGGTACGGGTCTAGGTACATGTATTTGGCCTTGCCTGCCCCCTTGGGCAACGCCTTTCTTCAAGCAGGCTTATTGAAAAGACCAACTGATGTCGAGGACCCTTCCCTTAATTAAATGACGGTACGGCTAGGATTGCCGTGGAGCGATTGCTGGATGGAATGAATTTGGATAAGGACTGGGTTAAGAATCCATCTTAACGGCGCCTAGCCGGAAGTACTACAATCGACGGTGATGCCGATACCCGGGAAACCTCATGTCATGATGAATTTCCTGACAATCTGGTAACATGCTTTGTTGCGAATGAGCAGATTGCCGCTTGTATCCCAGTTCTACATTGAGAGGCGCAGGCCTGTGGAGTAAGATTTCGCCTTGCCGGAAATGGAAGAATCATGACTTAAGAGCGCCTTAACGATGCCGCTATTGCACTCTACCGAGTTCTGAGCTAGACCAAAGTCAGAATTGGCATATATGGTGGATACCCTATTGGTGTTTATGGAGGTGTCCGTGAGAACAAGAATATTATCGCATTGCCTTCATATCCAAGGAGCGGATGACTCGATTAGACGGGAATGAGGATTTACGTTGCTTTCCTATAATCTGATAGGGCCAACCGAGACAACGCGGTACTGATAGAAGTTTTCTGTCGGCGGTTTGCTGGTAAGTCTCACGGACCTGCTCCTGATCTAGAATTTGCCTTACTGGATTTTTCAAGGTGCTCAATATATCACGAGTGATATACAGGCCACCGTTCGCACACTAAATGGCCAGAGGCCCGGTAATGGTGACTCAAGCTCCCTCGGCTCGTTCCACATATTCAAGGGTAAAATTCGTGCGGCGAAAACTTGATCTAAATTCCATGATCACGATTCATTCGATTTACGATGGCTGGCAGACCTGTTCGACAAGCCAACTAGGAGACGGAAGGCGAAATTGAACATTCAAGATATCGGCCTTGCTCTCAAGTGCTTGAAAGGCAGTATTAGTATGTTGAACTCGTCGAACGGAAAGTCTCACATCTTATCGATACACACGGTAGGCCTGTTTTTGATCGAGGCATTCAAGCAGTTTCTAGATAAATACTCGTTAGCAAAGCCCAATCCTATGCTCGTCAAAGTTCAACCGTACGGTACCTCATAAACAGCTTTCGGAGCATCAAAACCGCAGCTAGAAAGTATTATGTACGTCTCACAGCGGGAAATTATTGTACGGTGTCGGAGTTTGATTTGATTCATTACCATAGTAAACCCTACCTATAACGAATTGAATGGTTAGGCTTCTTGATTCGTTATAGAGTAGAATTATTTGTATTTTTGAGGTGTTCCGTTCGTTATAGGCAGGGTTTACTGTACTATCTCAGCCTGAAAACATCAACCAATTATATGGGTAATATAGTAGTTGCATTCACGAAGTCTAAGATTAGATCCAATGCACCTAACTATACTGACCCCTAATTATCCTAGTGATCAATGATAGTCAACTTCTTAGGACGGTTGACCTCTTAGCTTCCCCGCCACCCATTGGAGATCACTTGAGAAGGGTCCTCGATCGATCGATATAGATTAGCGGTCGTAGGAATTAGCCCTCGATGGTGTCTTATAAGATAGTCTTTCTATAGTCGAGACTTCGGGGCCAGCGTGGGGACCGTTCATAAAATTCCGCTGGAGTTTCCGATTCGACGACAGGCTCGGATAGTTGAGAAGGAAAAGCCCCAGCTAACCCTGCCATAGCGGATGGTTTGGTGCATGGTACTCATTTTAGGTATTATATTATCTCAGACAACCCCAAACTATCGATAACTAGTTACTATAGTATGATACATAACCTAGGTGTTGTAACTATTTGTATTATAAGCATAACAGGATATGATGTGATATACAGTAGTTAGGATAAAGCTAGACTCTTCTACCTACCGTCATAACCTCCAGTAGAGTGCATAAAATACCTACAATATGTAGTCATTTTAGCCGACTGGGGCCGTCAGAAACAATACTATGTAATAATATACCAGGTCCTCAACCATAGTGCTAATAACACAATGATAATATCGCTTTCTGCTGCAGTAGTGCCATCGGATCATTGATCCAGATCTCTTTCTTTCGTTCGGAACGGGCTCCTATTATGTATGATACATCCAAAATGGAACAAATCGGTACCACTTGTGTCATCTCCTATCAGCGTCGATCTTGCCAATGAGCCTTCATATCGTTCGTTATTGACTATAGCAGTTTCGATTCCTTAAATCTTGTGCACACCATGAAGGCGATACTGCAAAACAAAGGATGGTGTAATAAGCACTACCGTGAGCGATCAGAGGGCGAGGCGACCCCACCATCGCGCAAGAATAGATCCCCATACAGCTACTGGAAATAGATGAATAGCAAAGCCACCACTTCTTTACAAATTTGACATTGTTTACAACTTTTGGTCCTTCTAACGATTCATCCTTGCCATGCAATTCTCGTTTCTGACCGTACATCCTTAATTGGTGACTATTCTTTCTTTTCGTTATTCAGCACTTAGCAATCAAAATGTTCGCTCGCTAAGAAGCTATATTCTTACAATCAATTCTATGCGGTAAAGATAATGGAATCCTCCTTTTATAATTACTCCGTTCCAGAAACTTTGATTACCTACATACGTAGTCCGGGAATCTATGGCATCGGCTGCGAGCCAGCCAAACCCTGGCTGTGGAAAAATTGAAACTCTGATAAAAAAAGATTTTTTTTTTATATGCTACGTAGGCTATCCACATTTTGTTAGATTTTCCATTATATGGGCCGAGAGGCATCTCAGCTGCGGCGCCATCCATCCTATGAATGAGTGCGGCTACAGTCCTCAACAGGTATTTCCAGTATTCCAGGCCATTCTGGACCCGGCTTCGAGGCGAACTCAAAAAGGCATTATTTTAAACAAAGCACGGATGATAGCAACCCTATGACCGGAATCCAACGAACGATCCTTGTTCAACCTGAAGAGGCCAACACGTGATGGGAACCTTTGGTACGGTACAAGGGGGTATGTATTCTAAATGATTATCTAAAGCTAGCTGCCGCGCTCGATTGGAAACCCCATGCAGGGGATGGACCCGCAAAGACGTGAGATTTTACCGCAAGTTTCATTGCGGAATCAACTATTACCTGTTGATGAGGATAAAACGCTAAGCGCTAGTCCAGATACGGTTAACAATACGTGGGCTAACCGTCCGCTAGCCATAAATAATAAGGTTAGCTCATTAATAGTTAGTTTATTACTTTCATCAGTTTACAAATCCCTTAGAGAGTGCTACTAGCACTGGATTTGTTGAAAAGAAAAACCGAACTAAATGTAATATAGAGGAAATGTAATATAGAGGCATACATATGCATATGTCTATTATCGTTTTTACATTCCTAGTTCCTAGCTTATTGTCTCTAGCTTTCCGTCTTACTGGCGCCGCAAGACTACGACGGTTAGGTACATGGTCTCCCTTTTTGGATGATGTGAGACAATTGGTATCGGGCTGGCTAGCTGCAGTTGCAGCGCACGAAAAATTTGAACGGCACGCATGGCAGATATTATCCATCCAACGCGAGGATAATATTTATCATGGCACTCTAAACCGGATCATGCAGGCTGAACTTCATATGGGCCTTCGTGGTTGACCGCCAAACTTCGAAGTCGGCTTCGTTACTTGTTTCTCTACGACAGAATTGTCCACGTGTTGGCTTTCATGTGATTGCAAAAGAAAGGACGGTGCGGTGTAAGGGGGTAGCGGTGAGGATCTGCCGGCAATAGAGCAAGAAGGGGCTCTTTTTTCTCCTTTGCTTGGAGCGCTCCAGCAGTACCTAGTTTTCAAATTTACGGTTAGCCTATAGAAAGAAGTATTACCACCAGTACATGTAGTTTATATCAATATATGACCAACTTCGGGATTCGGACGCTCAGGGAGTCCATATATCAATGTTGTATCTTCCTATACTGTACAAGCTCCAACAAAATATGTGCCTGTTACAATTGGTTCTCTAGGTTGTTAACGGCTCCATGAAGTATGTGAAAGCGACTGGTTGTTATTAACTCGGATATAATGATACTCCACACACCAGGTCTGTTTGGCTCGCAGATGCAAAGAAAAGTGGAGTAGACGAAAGAAAATCATGTTCCGCTCCGTTTTAGCCACTTTGATAATGGGGAAACCTGGCTCAAATCCACCCAAAGTTCCATCCCCACTTCCAAGGAAGCTCAACTGAAAACCATACGATTTACCTAAATACATAGCCACCGGTACCTATCTCAAGGTCCTTACCGCACTGTTATTTACTACCACGGGTAGTAGCTTTGCGGAGCTAAGAAATGTATAGACGGTATAGCATAAACTGCACGTGAGTCAAGTGGGCTCTTAAAATTTTGATTTACCTTTGCTCCTGAACAATTATACGAGAATTACTAGGAGGAATAACGCTACTGTGTGGGCCGTATTTTGCTTCATAGGTACCTGCAATTGGCCACAGAAAACCGGGCGTTGTAAAAGTCTATAATAAAGGGCTTCACTCCTGAGGAGAATAATCATTTTCACCAGTCCAGTACAGGCACAGATGATACATACATACATACGTACATAATTAGGTCTATAACATACACATCAGACTGCTCTGTGCAGGTGGGTGGAGACCTCTGGACTAACTGATTACTAAATTAGTCTGGCAGAAGCTCTCTGAACTGGCAACTAGTTGCAGTCTCTAGTGGGAAGCTCGCTAGTTCATTGCTAGTAAAGGGTCAGATTTGTAGTATGGCTTCATTCATGGCTGCACCATTCAATAACTAGCTGATGGAGATCAAAGTGATGGTTTCTCTTAAACTTCGCTAGTAACTAGTGACCGATGTTGCCCTATTCTAAATTCCTCTGGCTAGTAGGTAGCGACGTCAACAACATTAACTTCATAGGATGATTATTACTGGACTACATGTATCCTAATTAATCAATGAATGAAATAGGGGAGAATAAAGTCTCCTTAAGGAACACTCGCAGAGGAAGATAAATACCTGCAAAGTGCAGACCTCCCCCTCTTTATTCATTCATCAGCCATTCTTTAACCCAGTCGCTCTTTTATCAGTCGCTCTTTTGCTGATCTCTGGTCTTCTCTACATTCCTCACGGAGTGTTATCATTTTTTTCAAAATTCAAAAGGCAAAAAAAAATCTTCAAAATGCATTCCAAGCCGATGCGTACTGTACTTTGCGTCTCTGCTCTTCTGAGCATGGGTCTTACCGCACCGGTCGACTACTCTTCAGGCTCATACTCTCCATCTATTCCATCTCCATCCATTCCGTATTCAGCCGATATACCGGATGGATCGTACTCTCTTCCATATATCCCATCTCCTCCGTCTGGTCCGCCAGGGTCATACCCTCCACCATCTCTCCCGTCGTCTCCTCTTACCGGGTCATATCCGCCATCTCAGGGGGCTCCATATCCACCTTACTCATCCCCCAATACCGATGGTTCCTACAACTCTAGGGTGAAGGCTCGTGATTCCGATTACAGCCCACCGGTTCCCACTCCGGGCTCTTATTCTCCCTCAGTGCCAAACCCTCCGGACTATAGTGCTCCACCTTCCAATCCTCCAACCTCTTGGTCCAACACCCCGTCTTACGGTTCTTCGTCCTATACTTCCAGCGATGGTGGTGCTACTTCCAGCGACGGTGGCGCTACCAGCGATGGTGGCGCTACTTCCAGCGACGGTAGCGTTTCTGGTAATGGCTCCATTGATAATGGGTTAGTAAATGTCAACGATGACAGTATTGCAAACAACAACAATATCGCGGATGGAGATTTGGATCATGATGTTATCGCGAGGAGGCAACCTAACTCGATCGACAATGGGGTAGTAAACGTCAACGATGATAGCATTGCCAACAATAACAACATCTTGGATGGGGATGTGGATGATGATGATATCCTCGCGAGGAGACAACCTAACTCGATCGATAATGGTGTAGTCAACGTCAACGATGACAGCATTGCCAACAACAACAACATCTTGGATGGGGATGTGGATGATGATAATATCCTCGCAACGAGACAACCTAACTCGATCGATAATGGAGTAGTCAATGTCAACGATGACAGTATTGCCAATAACAACAATGTTGCGGATGGAGATGTTGATCATGATGTTATCTTGAGGAGGCGACCTAACTCGATTGACAATGGGGTAGTCAATGTCAACGATGACAGCATTGCCAACAACAACAATATTGCGGATGGAGATGTTGATCATGATGTTATCTTGAGGAGGGTGTATGTACGTGGTGATACTTATGGCACTTCTAGCGATGGTTCATCTAGTGATGGCTCTGGTGATGGTTCATCTAGCGGTGGTTCTTCATGCGGTGCTCCCGGAGGGTCGATCGATAATGGAGTCGTTAACGTCAATGACGATGCCATTTTGAACTGCAACAATATCGTGGACGATGATCTGTCTAATACCAATATTCTACGTCAATGAGCAGTATCGCATTGATTTGGACTACGTCAAGTATTTGAAGGTATGACTACTCGCATGGTGGGCAATCGGCCGTTTATGCGATCCTGCTGGTTGAGTGTTGAAGTTGGATGTGATTCGGAATTAGAAGCCTGAGGCCATTGTATTTTCCTAATGTACTATATATTTAATGTTTTTTTTTTGTCTATAGCATTTTACTTCAGTTAGCCTCTAATCCATTGACTAACGATTCGGGCAACCTAATTTTTTTGTAATGTCCCCTCTGTTACTTTTTCAGGGAATCTAACAAGGGCGAGTTAAGTTTGGTAGCGCGAGCACCAGTGCTGAAATAGGTATATCTGGCTTCTAACTAAAATTTCAGTTTATGGAGCTAAGGGCTGCTTGCCTCTAAACCGTCCATTCGGTCATATTACTACTTAGCAGCTGGTAACCCCTGCATCCTTTCGCCACTTAGTCCTCGCCCCTGTCGATCACCCCGCGTAGATGACCACTAAGCTGGAACCCCCCACTACTAGATCCACAACATCTTCAACTGTCATGATGTAAGAATCGTTGCATGGATTTACATAATACGAACCGATAAGGTCCTTTGTTAGAAGCTATGTGGCTCATTTCCCAACAACCGTTTTTTTTTCGGTTGTGGCCGCCGGTACGCAGACCGGCGATCAATTCTTTGTACGTACGATTTATTTAGTATTAGTAATACATAGGGCAGCAGTGCGGCGGAGTTCTCGGTAACAACTCTTACATAGTATGACAAGTACGGACTAGCACTTTAATCGTTTAGTTTGATCACGTACTGCACATGTACTCTTGCTCCGTTATAGGCTAGGTACTACTTACTATATAACCTCCTCCATAACTGAGACCCATAGGAAGAAAAAGTGATACTAGTAGGTAAATAAAAAGGGATAACTTACCTAAGCATCTGCTGGGCTATATTTAGTTAGCCCCAACCCTTAGACTAGGGTTCTAACCGGACGGGATGTTGCCAGATGCGCAATGTATAACGCGCATCTGGACTCGGAGGTAATAAAATGGTCTCTACAATATTGTATGGCCTGGTTTAGAGATCTGCGGTGATGGTTCCGCCTAACTAAAGGCAAGGAACTCAACGAGCCCCGATCAAACGGTAATTATTACATGTATGGTGAGACTGCTTGCGCGCATGCGTTGATCTCCCCTGAAACCTGACATTCTAACACGATGGAGCTGCTAGCCACAGCATTATGATTATTGTTATTATTCTACCTAATGATACGCCACACTCTGCGAGCTTGCAATCGACCTCTTCGACGATCTAGATCTGGCGGTTTGGTGTGCGGTCTGGTACTACTGTCCATACTATTATCATACGAGGGTATGTAACATGTACATGTACAAACAGCCGAGGTACGACTAACTTACTGACCGTTCGTTCGTCTGAACTGGAGCGTATCCTAGTAGAAGAATTAAGTCGTTAGTACTGAATAGTAAGTACCACAAACTCGCGCCATCGATGATCTTCATTGTCCGTTCCTGTAGAGCGATTTGATTCCTAGCCCTTGCATTACTTCTTCTCCTCGGGAGTTTCAATTCAATTTCGGGTCAAGGCACACACACACGCCCACAAACGGGTTGCAAATTATTACAACATTTCTATTTAGTTATTACTTACTTACGAAGGATATATAACTATATACTACTGTGGTAGATTTCCAGTTAATTAAAGTATCATAGTAAAGGACGAGTTCCGTTCATCGAGTCTCCCTTAGATGCCCCGAATCTCGCCTCGTCGTCGATTAATAGGCCATGAGACCATGATCACGAACCACGCGATCAGCTCTGAATCATTAGATGATAGGAATTTGACTTGTAGGTAGGTAGGCATACAGCCTACTCCTGCCGATCGAACATCAGCAAATTAAAGCTCGTATTCAGCTGGCGACGTTGAGGAGCTCCCCAAAGTAATAAGGCGACGACGCCATTCTTCGGGGAATCATATCATATGCTTCCCAATGGACATCACCTACATGTGCATATGAGATACGTAGGTTATGATACAACAAATCGTAGTCTTCCACGGTCTATCATGATATCATCATCCGTGTTACCAGTAGCATGATCGAGGTCGTATCGCCTTGCGAGGTTGCCCACAAGAATGAAGTCTTTTAGGTCCGATCTTCAGTGTCGCACTCCTTTTCTTTCCTTTTCTTCCAGCCAAGCCACATAGCTCCTTCTCACATCTTGGCATCTAAGCCTTCCTACGCCTTCTCGCAGCTCATCTCTATACTTCGCATGCCCGCCGGCCTCCCTATTCACTATAAGGCCTAGTGTAGTGAAGCCTCACATTGGGATACTGAACAATCTCTTACTCTCACTGGGTCATTTGTATTTTCGCCGTTGCTTTTTCTTTTCTTCTGGTATATAGAAGTCCTATTAGATAAGAGCCCCTTTAATAGAATTGATGCCGCCGACAAGCTACGCCAAGGCAGGCAGACAATCTCAGCCTAGGAACCATCACCATACAGGAAGCTGTACCGCCAATGTTAATAATAACAGGCTATCCTTTACACCGTAGCCCCCGAAGGTCCGCATAATATCATATCATAAACCGGCGAATCTTTCATCATATTATTCGTATTTTATATACCTACTATATGACAATATTCTATGGACCTGACGACCTAACAGTTGACCTCGCTGGCAGTCTCAACTTGTTTCCTTCGATACCAGTCGACCCCTCCACATATGTAGCGGATGTTTTACCCAACTACGTATGGCCTATGAAGGTGGTAGTATTGGACTAGACACCAAGGGCAAGACCTTGGAAGGAGTGGAATCGGAGGCTTCCCGTGTCTGCGACGACATGCTAGCATTATGTAGACCAACATTTTGTATACACGGTGCCAGCTTTGTCATCCACTCTTTCCATGTATTTCGCACAACCGATGGACAGTGGGAGTTGGACTTCTAGTTTAGATCCCGGCTGCGACTTGTTGAAACGCTCGTCGATCCCTCAAAGAAGCGCCGCAGGTTGAGAGATCTCCGCCAGAATTCGAATGGATTGTAGAAGCAGTTCGAACGACCATACATGTTGCATGTTCTTAATCTTGAAGAAAGCATGTGCTGTACAACATCCCCTCCGGAACACCAATTCATCTTTCAAGGGTTCATTGCAAAGGTCGGTAAGTATCTGGTGCAGATAAAGGCCACCCACCGGAGGCGGCCAGAGGCCGCGACAGGTTTTGCGCATATCGGGCTGGGCGTTTAGGTAGCGACTGTAGAACTCTTCCAGCATAGCTAGTTAGATAGGCTTGCCTATCTAAAGCGGAAGCCTCCAGTATCTTCTTCGTGCGACCAGCAACTCAATCGACTTGCAGAGCTGTTACATTTTCATGCGCCTGCTCTACTTCCCAACTCCGTAATCATTCGTCTCAACGATTATTTAACTTGCAAGGTGAGGTTGAGCGGGTCCGGCCTCCCCCACAAGTAATCATACTCTGAGAGGGAATTCAACTATTGACAACATCAGGTGACCTAGAGATAAAGGGAAGTAGTCATCTATTAGAAGAATCTACTTGATAAGGAATTCTTAAATAATGTATCAGGTATACTACCGAGTTAATGAACTAGATGCTGATCATATATTGATGGTAGGATGGTTATAATAGTGAAACCCAGGCCAATACCTCATCGAGGTAGTCATTACGACCCGTCCATGGCTAGGAGGCAGTCCTGTGATCGAGTTTAGCATTGGATGCTCGGATTCGCGGTTGATTGATCTCCTTTGACGATATCACCGATAAATCAACTCGATCTAAACAAAAATGAATGAACGGGTTAATCTAGAGCTGAGAGCTTCTATCTGCCACCTACGAATCGGAGTAGAGCTCTATGTTTTAGATAATGGGGCTTCTATGGTCGTAGATAACATCATCAGTTTATTTGATCGATATCTCCCATGAAGACGCCATCTCTCGTCACATAGAACGGGAAAGAACCCCGCCCAGGGGATCGATCTAGCGCTGCAAAGATACCGGGAGGCCATTCCTCCTGATTCCAGACATCCACCCAAGCCGAAAACTTTCCACGACGTACAACATCCTGTCGGATGGGCGCATCCTTCTCCGCTTCTAGAATCGTGGTTTCCGGGCGAAACAGTCGCACCAAATCCCGTTGCACAATCAGTCGCAGGATCGGCCAATGCCTCCACGAGGAAGGCAGGAGCGGTTTGAAAGATGGCGGGCGACCAGGGTATAGAGTCGCCCGTGATAGTCCCCATGTCGTATAGATCACCGCGCAATCAAAGCAGGACTGCAGGCGTCGCAGCTCTACTACCAGCTGCTGATAGAGGTCTGGAAGGTGAAAGCTCTGTTTCAGTTGACGTTTGCGCTCGATCTCCGCCGGAATGTGTCCAATCTCTTCCGTCCGTGCCACCTCGTCGCGAAGGCGATCTTGCCAGAAGAAGGCGCTGGCGCTGTCAAGAAGAATAGCATGTAGTGGCCGTGCTACGGACTTGTGCCGGGTGATATTGAGTAGATAGGTGTCCAGATGTTGTAGTGTGGCAAGGAGTGCAGAGGATGACTGTGGGCGGAAGATGTGAACGTGCTGGAGAGCATCGTACAGGAGGGTCTCGAAGCCACTGCTATCTGACTCTTGCGCTCTCTCCGCTATGCGTTGCGTTTGTCTCATCTTCTGACGAACGATGGCAGCTGCGATATCCTTTAAACGGGAAGCCTCGAAGCGACCATCTGTATCGAGTAGGACAACGGCAGCGCTACGTCCACCGAGCCGGATCCCCTGATATGTGGATGGCAGAATCGCCACGGCAGCAATGTAATAGAGAAGGTGGGACTTGCCAGCACCAGACGACGGGCTCGAGATTTCCAACACAGGAAGCCTCTGCTTTAGCTTCCATCCCCGCGTTTCTCTCCCAGTCCGATCCTGTGCGTGACCATGTGAATCTGAGAGACGAGGGTCATTGCCATGATCCTGACAGTCACCCGGTTTGATGCCTATTTGCTGCTCGCTTGAGTCGTCACTGAGGTTCGGGAGAGGCGAGGACCTAGGGAGCCGTCTTGAAGGGGCTTGTCTTTCCCTCCCTAGGAAGATATCCAATAGCTCATCAAGTTCTTTGACGCCAAGGGACGCCGCGTGGTGTACCTCGTTTCCGGTATTTCGTTGATACTGAGCTCGGAGATCCCGAAGGAACTTGTCACAGATATAGGTCAGCTACAACCACGCTGATTTGATTACTTTGGAATATTGTCGTAACGAGAGAAACGAAACATATCTGGTCAATCAATATATTCAACACACCTCATCCAAGGTCTCCTCATGGACCTCCTCAAGCAGCCTCTTCCCGAACGCCGCGATGGTCATCCGTCAACAGCGGGCATGCCTGATGCTGCCCTGGTTACAATTAGCAGTATTGAAGCAGTTGCGAATCCAAGTTATTTCTTGGATTGATGTAACACCGGAAATTCCATTTTGATGACATTCAAATCCAATACAAAAGTGCACCCAAAAAGGCCACCATTTTCAAAGCTACGCAACGCCACACTACCACATGAAAAACAAAATCAGAGACTGTGACTCTATGGATAATTAGTTTAAGAATAGCTACAGAAAGATATATCAAAAAATCATAGGGAGCCTAGGGGTCCGTTTGAAAAAAGTGCACTTTTTCGAACATGTCCCTTCGCCGGCCCTTTACCGTTTTAAGAAGGCGGTCGGATACCAAGGTACATATGCCTTGTGATGCGGTGTGAGTTGATTTCCACTCACCAATCCGTATGCCACCCCCTTGTGGCTATAACGCCATCTTTTCAGACAGCTGTTAATATAATTTCCAAGGATAACTTCACTGGATACAGATGCTAATGATATAGGCACATTACTCTCGCAGCTGGCTCTTGCAATGGCGTTTGGAATGGCACCAAAAGCATTCAATGTGATTCAACTCATAATGAAACTTTGGATAGAAGAGGACATAAGGCTTTCCTCCAAGCACCTCCTCAATTTGACCTTTCTGGGACATAAAATCAGGCTGCAAGGAAAGAAGGCGACGAGCACAGCAGTCTAGGAGGGGAAAAGAGTTAATAAAAGGCGCATTAAGCTGATGGTAAAAAAAGATAAACTTACCACTCAAACTGCACTTTGACGGTAGACTTTCGCTCCTTCCTGCCTCCTCTCATAATATACACAGAGTTTCTTTTGAACACATCGGCAGGAATCTCTTCGACGAACACAATTGTTGCGGATTTGTTTCTACATGCAGTTGCCACTATGGTTCCTTTTTTGTCGGCAAGAACCACATCCTTTGCCTTTAATACATTCTTTGCATTATTGTCTCCCGGCATTTCTCGCAACGTGGCTTGGGGCATTCAAGGTGAAGTTCCTTCTCACTTGGCCACAATTTTCGTTCCTCCAATACCCTTAGAATGCCTTTGGGGCTTTTATTACAATTACCTGTTATGGGGTTCACCTCGTTATTATACATTTGCTACACAACAACTTCGTCCCCATTGATATACTGTCCGTCCCTAAGTAGAGGTTGTTGGCCACCCCTGCCCTTATTCATGTTCGATACTCGAAGGGCATCATCAATGTAGACGGAATGACTCGTTGCATTCTCAAAAGGGGAGAAAAACTGATACCCTGGATATAAGGCAATAGCGATGGGGAAAGCCTTTGTCTTGATTCGCTACAAACTAGTCGACGGTCTGGTCCCTAAACACACGACAATCATTTGGGTATTGTTTGGGCACCATCGTGCCGTCCTTCTTAAACTCAACCATATAGGGAAGTAGCCCATGAATAGCATCAAGAAAACGCCGCCGGTATTCGACCACCTCTTTGCGCTCATGGCCATCCAGAAAAATCGCCTTTTTGATGTCTTCCCAAGTAAAACGCAATTTGTTCTGCCACCGTCTTCCCATCCTTGAGGTAATTGGTCAAGAACATCGTGAATATCTTCGATCGAGAAGTAGGAATCACTGATATCAGGCCGGTGACCTTGAATGAAGCCTTTTAGAAACGAGGCAAGGTTGTATGATGTTAATGCTGCAGTGACCGTTATTAGTCCACGACCAATACCTTTAACATCGCATTGCACTCACATTCTCCTTGAGTTTTTGCAAAGTCCTTGATCGCACAGATAACCCCTTCACCATCCAGCAAGCTTAGGCAAGCTATGTGCTTCCCTTCCTTGCTCTCTGGAATCCTTCTAAGAATCCACTCCGATTTATACTCATTAGCAACTTCAGGACGATTGATGGTCATATCTATCTCGGCTATATCGATTGGCCGGAGACCAACTCACCACCACCTTTTATCTATTTCCCGACTTTATTACTCTGTCTTCCTTCCAATCGTGGACAAGGCACCTCTACTCCGGCCTGTGTCATCTGGTGGTGTTGAACAACCTAGAGATCAGTTTATTCATCTTCGCATCTCTGGGAAGCCTATGAAAGATTACAACGTAAAAATACGGGGCTGCATGTTCTCTCTGTTTGACTTTCAGGTATATACTAATACCATTCACAGTAGGCAATGGGGCACGAGAGACGACCTGCAGGGACATCCCTGCTCGAGAGACAACCCATATAACAACTCGAGAGCGAAAGACGACCGGTAGGGCGGGCCCCGCGCCAGCGCCAGCGCATGGATCATCGTCGCCACGAAAAAGCCCTTCAATAAGGATTTTTGATGAGGAGGACCCCATATTCGAGGGCGATTTTCCGGCATGTTCTCTATCCGAGAGGGAGAGAGCCATTAAGAAGGATTTTGATGAGGCTTTGGCGGCTGATCAGATCAATCTGTGAGCGGTGCAACCACCATTGGTTTAATGTGGAACTTCTAAGTGATGGCATTTGTAAAAAGTGCCACAACAAAGACGGCAAGAAGTATTCAGATGACCCATTCCTCTATTCGAAAGGGAATGACCTTGACTCTGGTTACGTGCTTCGTTTCCTTCCTTCCCTCCTCCCCGCCGAGGAGATGATTATCGCATGTGTCCATGTTTCGGATATACAAGAGTTATGAGAATTCTAATTCGTCGTGGTAGGGTACCGGCCATGGAAAGTTGACCAAGTCAAGGCTTACCTTTTGTCAGCTTTCCGTAGCTGGTGCACCAAGAGTATTTATGATTAGGGTCTTCATAACTCCTATATACACTAAAGTCTTCAGCCTATAAAGATATAGAGTAGCGATTCCCTCTATGTGTACTTCTAGCTTCCTCACTAATGTTTTTTTTCTACTTCCAGGCTCGTAGTCAGTAGTATAAATAAATATTCCCGGGCCGTAAAACGGACAAGGTGCATAGTTCTCGACCCTAGAGCCTTGTCAGGGCCGGCTGTTCGAATTTCTAGAAGTGAGCTACAACGCCCCATGATCTTGGAATTGATGTATTCTTCATCAACTTCATCAGGAAGTTCTTCCATTTGCAGGTCATTAACTTTATCATCATTTATAACGACAAGCGCTTCCGATAGCTCATACACCGTTGGAGGTCTTAGGGCAAAAGTAGTCCAGCGAAGAATTGCTTCCGCACGATATTTATCATGGGGTGAAAGGTTCGATATTTCTATCCAGCTTCGCTCATATAAGTACTTCAAATTGGTTGATGTTCCATTGACAATACAGCGTAGTTGTTTGGCATTCCTACCTCCTTGAAGCCTTCCCCTTTGTAATCGTACCCATAAGAACATGCCATCATTTCTATTAGCAATCTTCATTGCCCGCTCTTTCTGAAAATCCTCGTCTTTCCCCCCACAATTTTTCGGTAACAACATGTGTGGAATATCGTATCATATCATTGTGAACACTGCTTTTTGATATTCCTAGCTCACCTATAGTATGTCCCGTAATCGTAGAGGCTTCAGCAAGCAGTTATGATCTGATATCACTTTCATCCCTGTTCACGATAAGAACTCGACAAGATACCTTAGTAATAGCCGTTTTCAGCCTTCTCAAAAAGTTCTCAGGGCTGCCAGTGTTGACATAACGGTGCTTATCTAGGATGGATTGGTGACATCCGTCAAACCCATCTACCCATAAATGTAAAATGTGGGCTGCAGCGGGCAATGAATCCCAATATCCCATATATTCGTTTCGTGATGCTGAATGCTCTTCTTTGTATTTAATCGACCATAAATCAGCTTTAATGCAGCACCGCTGCGACGTGCTGCTTGCAAAATCCAAGAGCTTGCAATCATATTCGTTGATTCTCATCTTCAGAAGAACAAAAAAAAAGTCCGTCACAGTGAATTGTGACCCGATGAGATCGTCTAAACTGCCTTCAAGGCCTTCTATTTATGTTAGGGTATGCATGTACACATATAAGCTAGGTGACATCGAGTCGACTAGCTCTTATTCTTATTCTTACGCTATGTCATCATTTATCGTCATTATCAATCATTATTGTCTCATCTATGTGGACCAACAACATAATAAAATCGGCAATAAATCTATTCCATTACTCTATAATAAAATTTACTGTTTTCATGACACCTTTTTTTTTTGCCAATTCATTGAAGCAGGTCAAATATTTTTCTATTCATGTTGGTACAATTAATTTGCCTGCCAACTGGTCCCTACGTCGCTTTGACTTATTGAACGTGAATTGTGAAAAGTCCTTTACATGTAGTATTTTTTATGGCTTTTCTCTTTGACTCTGCATCTACTGACCGGTTCCCCTATCCCGACCAACTGCCAGTAAACTATGTTCACAAGGTCCTCTCTCTAAAAAAAAAAAACACCAAAACTCCCAAAGGAAAGCCAAAAAAAAAAAAATTTGATAGGTGCCTTAGTAATCGCTAAAGTAAGAGAAAATATACAGTCTAAGCTAGTGCTTTCAATCGTTTTATGGTCCCTTCGAAAGAGTCGGCGCTTCTACTATTCCGATCATAGAAAGCATCACCAACAGTTGGGACTTGTCAAGCGCTCGAGTTTGGTTTCGACGGCTCGGCATGCTTCCTCACATTTGTAGGCAGCGGTTATGATATTGCCATCTTCAACGTCTTGACCAAAGGCTGTTACTACCATTTCGACTAGAGGTGTCTTGATGGCCCTTAGTTCTTCTTGGAGGCATTTGATAGCATCTGGTGCGTTTCAATGTCTTTTAGTCGCATCTGAACGTCATGCAAGGTGGCAAAAGTGATGGACTCTCCATTAGGCTATAACGAATCTGGCCACCCTGAGCTTAGAATCTATAATTATGTAATTCAGGGTCAGTATAGTAACTTATCACGGGAAGACGAGACGAATATTCAACGATGATTAGAGTTTTCCTCGGTTTCGTTGAAGGTCCTCCAAATGTTGTCGCATTTTCTCCCGGAGGTGGTGGATCCTGGTTTTTCACGCTATGATAGAAAGAAATGTTCTTATTTCCCGATTCGGACGTCTGAGACTATCCTTGATGCCTGCTTTTCGGTGGAATCCATCTGGATATTGTCTTCGATATCCTACAGAAGCTATGAATGCCATGTAGGAACTGCAGCTGAACTAGGGGACAAAGAATATTCTATGCCATCATCAGCTATGTTGTGTGGAAACAAATGATAGTGCAGTACTTTGCCATTTGGAAAGAAGTGGCACTCAAAACTAGGGTCACATGATCAAAGCTAAACTGGACCGGTTTCAATTGCTACCTAAGTTACCTAATAATGTACATGTACCATATGCTAGACAAGTTTTGAGCCCAAGTTTTGATCGCTTCACAACGGGCGGGTAATTAAAATTTGGGGCAACATAATTTTGTCAATTTGTCAAAATAATATAAATCTACATTGTCATATTTCCCACTTTATATCATCATATCATAGTAAGGGCTGAGGTGGGCAACTTGTACATTACTAACCCAATTTTTCGTGTTCCGTACTAGTCCCCCTTAGTAACGCTTTCAGAAAGCGCTCGAAAGCTCCCGCAACATGTCACTGGCTGGGGCTTCACATCGCGAGCATCATCTAGAGACTTCGCTAAACGTCATGAATACGTCAAGAGTCGCCATGATGGTAGTTTCTCGAAAGCCTATCCCGGGTATATTAACCCTTACCGACCTGTCCCTTGGTTCCTCTCTGTTTACACAGAATTGAATAAACCAGATCGAGCTCTTCAAAAGGTTTCTTCGCTTCGCACAACGCTTCTCTTTATCGTAAATTTGATCCTTGCGATATCTAATATCACCGTTGTCTATATCGAACATGGCTCTCTTTCAACGTACTAGTGACTTTGCACCGCTTTTCCGTCTTCTAGACGACTACGACATCCACCGATCTACTCGCGGCGATTCCGCAGTCCGCAGCTTCAGTCCCAAGTTCGACGTGCGCGAGACTGCTGACTCCTATTTTCTCGACGGTGAGCTCCCGGGGCTTGCGCAGAAAGACATCAATATTGAGTTCTCTGAACCTCAGACCCTTGTGGTCAAGGGCCGCTGTGAACGTGAATACCACTCCCCAGAGGCTGGCGAGGCCACAATACAGAAGACTGGTGACAAGGACAAGCCCCGCCACAAGTATTGGGTCTGTGAGCGCTCAGCAGGTGAATTCCACCGATCTTTCAACTTCCCCACGCGCGTCGACCAGGACAATGTGAAGGCGAATTTGAAGAATGGTATCCTTTCGATCGTCGTGCGCAAGGCTGCACCTCACACCGGAAGGAAGATCACCATCCAGTAAAACGGTGCTGTACCTCTTTACCCATCTACCGACATGACGATCTGATCAATCCGATTCCCAGAGCGAGCCTTGTTGACTCGTTCTTTTTCACAAGTTTTTCTTCCAGGAGGTGAATGGTCAGTTGTGGCAATGCAGATGATGGTTAAAAAAGAAGTTACAGGATGGTGTGAGTGGTGTATGGGATACAAGCAAATATTAGGCGTTCAAATTATTCAGCGTTAGGGCTATGACTTGTATATTAGTTAGAATGATGATGAAGGTTTACTGATCCTCAGAGGCTTCCCTGACGTAGAATGTCACATCCGCTGAGGTCACCGCAATGGTCCCTTAATCGTCGTAACCTCGTAGCGAAATATGTTGTAAAGCTGTGAAGCATATGGAAATAGCTGATATAAGCCCGGGAAGAGACGGAAATAAACCTCAGAGTTCCGTGCAACCTTCACACTATCGTATGTACTGAAGGTTTTATAACTGATCGATGACAATCAATCAACCCACACAGACAGCTCGCTAGATCAAAATTGGTTCTATTGCCTTTCAGGTCTACAGCGTATGAACCTATTATTATTGTCCCACCGACCGGCATCAATCTTCTGTGACCATTCAAATTGTCCTTCTCCTCCCCCGACTGCGTAGGGTCATAAACACCCTCCTTGGTATATTGCACATCGGTCGGTGTGAACGTCCCTGTCCCCCTATTGTTAAAACCATAAACAGCCTAGCCTCCGCCGCTCGACGGCTCCGTGATGCCGGGCCTTCTGAGATCCCGAGCGTATGAACCTAAACTATATATAGTTTAGCTTATGACGTTAAAGGCATAGCGGGCCAAAACTATACCTTTAATGGCTAGCATACCAAACGGAAGCCGGAGTAAATGGGAGATAGTTAACTCCGAAACCGAACACAGCCTTAGAAGATGGACCTGTCACATGCGTTCGGGTAGTAGAAGCGCTAGCTTGATGGAGAAAGGTAGCCTCTGGCTTCAGAAAGCCGGTCACAAAAAAGCTGTCCATTTATTTATTTTTAATCATTTGCGGGCCACGAACAGCCGAATCTATATCCCTATCTCTCATCCTATCATTTATAGCGTGACCAACCCTCTCGTAATCAAACCCTGCCTCTAGACAACTTCTTCACCCGTGAAATAGCAGCATAGGAAAGTCCTAACACAAAGTCTTTCTTGCTAGGCGGCCTGATAACCATCTTGCCTTGTCATTCCCTGACTTTTGTAGACTGTAATGGCAATACCCAATCCGTACCGGAAACTGGGTCCTTGAACACCAGGCCTTTTTCAAGATTATCAGTTTCATTAGAAGAGGCTTGACCTGCTCCGGGGCCAGTGTGTCGTGCTTCAATCTTGATCACGGGTGCCTGCAGGTCGATAAGTCGACGATAATTATAATCTTGGGCCTCTTCGTTGGTAAAGTAAACACGCAGAGCATCCCGAAGAGAATCAACCTCTGAAGAAAACCCATGGTCCATGCGGGTGCAGAGCAAACGCCAGTCTCGAAGAGCATTCACCCTAAGATTAGGGAGTGCCTCCAACAAATGAACAGCAACAGGATCTTCTCCTTGCTGACGCATAAGCTGAGCCAACTGGAGTGTTTGATCAAAGGCTCAATACGCCATTTGGCCCGATATCAAATAAAGATCTTTGCTTTCTAAGCGGCGTTTATACAGAGCTACACCAGCAACAGGGGGCAGTTGGTAAAAGCCACCACACAACAGGAGATTCAAACCTCCAAATGGCTCCAAGCTGTGGGAAGAGAAGATCTGCTGTAAGCGGGCCTCAGTCAATGAGAACTGCTTGAGATCGATCCATCAATTTCTTACCAATAACGAGATACCGGATGTGGATTTCAGGGTCGCTTCTGACAGATCGCAGGACCGATTCTTCACGGGAAGGTTTAAAAGAGAATAAATTGTACAGCCAAGGATACCAAAGGGAGCTACTCCAGTTGGAGCCGACCGTAAAATTGGGTTCAGCTTGTTATATCGCCTTGCCAATTCTCCCACCTATCATAGAGAAACTGTTGGGTCATACAATTACAGAAGCTTATGACATAACCACGGTTCGGTTCAGCACTTCAACCCCTCAAAAAAAGTTGACGCTTCACGGTCCTCCTCAAACCTTGATGTTCCCACGGTTCTATCATTCATATTGTCGGCATTTATAAACCTTATCCAACACACGGTTTATGCTGGTGGTGGTGGTGGTGGTGATGGTGGAGTTCTTTACCCTGATATAGCTGCCTTTGATGTGTGTGGCGCTCTGTAGGGGTGGCATCCGGCCTGTCACCAAGACCTGAACCATACAAAGGAAATTAAACATAAGGAGGCCGATTGTGTTACATATATGTTGTGCGCAACTTTGTATTAGGGCACTATCAAGAATGCAGCACCCAATTCCCAACTTCTTCATGTAATATGCTGAGTTATAAATTATTGAATTGTTGAATATATCTCAATAATCCTAAGAAGATTCTATTCCAAGAAGCTATCTTTTCATTTGTCATGTATGATAGCTCCAGATAGCAGGTCAAGGATATAAATATCCCTTACGACCTTTAGTAAAAGAACCAGGACTTCGGATCAGTAAAAGAAGTTCCATACTTTCCTTTGATAGGTCCTCTACCCGACTGAGATCATTTTGTGGTCCACGACGAGCATACATCTCATCATTACCTACTTCATCAACCCTATTCCCTTCCCTCCTCAAGATCTTCATACTCAATATCAATATCATTGCCGTTGGCGCCAGGGTCAACAGGCTCCTCAACGAAATCGGGTGGGTGAGAGTGAGACTCTTGACAAGATTGAAACGCGTCTGAAAAGGTATCAAACCGGGCACTATCAGCTGTCAAAAGCTCATCCGAGTCAACAAACGGGTCATGGAGCATTAGTTTGATATGGTAGTAGTCCTCATAATCACTAAAATTTCGGAGGCTTGAGTATCTCGGATGATAGTTAATAACCCGCTGGAGAGCTTTCGGCTGAAGCTCTCAGTTAGATTTCCCCTCGAAGTTGTATTCCCGCAGCCACTGAAAGGGACTCACATCCTGGAGATGAGGACCGCCTTTAGGGTCGGTCAGGCGGTCCCTGTACTTCCTGTAAGGAGATTGAGATATCGAAGCCTCTCCATCTTCAAAGCTTGGGAGTGGTCTTTGTCAGGTTGACAGTTTAAGCTGGCGCAATCCCTAGTTGACGACCGTGAGGGTAGCTGTAATAGGACATGAGAGATCTCTTGGACAGACCAATCACGTTCTATTATGAGCTTGTTCAGCATTTTTGCAACAAAGGAAAGGGTGGGCCGTTCAAAGACCTAAAACGTCAAAGTTAGCTTATTCCACGGGCCGACTGAACTAAGTCCCTACCTCGGCTTGCAAACTTTTGTAAGCTTGGGATTTCTTAGGCTTTGAGACATATTTGGCAATATAATCAAGGGTTCCCCTTCGAGTAAAAGCCGGCGAGAAATCAGTGTTGGCTTTCCAGCTGAAGGGAAGGAGAGGGCAGCATTGGTTCAACCGCTCTTGATTTCGAACCGGACTGAAAAGCCAACTTTTATGATTAGTCTTCTTTGTGTAAACAGCCAGCTGGAAGCACGGTCTTGGGAACCAATGGCGACATTTCATCTCGTCTGCGCCTGCCATTCAAAATGTAGCTAGTAGTTGGGGGTCCTTAAATACGGCTGTATAAAAGTGCCCATAAAAGCCTGGAATCCGTAATGGCCTTCAAGGGATCGATGTTGAAGACAGTTCCAGTTCCTTTTACCAGATCCCTGTCGATTAGGGTCACTATGTCAATACATGCGTCTATGCGCGTAGAACCGATCAACACTGCGGCGGGGACATAGTTCAAGATGCGAAATGCATAACCGGGTGTTTCTGTATATCGGTGAGATGAAGCAATGATCCCAGTAGGGATTGTAATGTCAGGCTTAACATAAAGGGCTTGCACGGTGGCATGAATGGAGTGAATATGTCGATGGAGAGAGTTGTTAGCAGGAAATGTGGTGTATCAATGCCAAAGACCGAATTCTTCAGATTTCCCAGGTGGCTCAGTGGTAGCAGTGTAAGCTTTCTGACGCTTGTCGACGCCGGCCACTTTGATCTTGTCGATAGGGACGTAGTTAAAGGGCGTGACGAGCGGTTAGCATAATTGTCATAGCCAAGCCTTCGTGCAACCAGGTCCTTCTATATTGATTCTTTCCTGTCAAAATGTAACATGAACTCGGCCATCGTGGTCTCCATGGTGGGTTCCGGAATATGCTGGCGGAGCTCGATGTCCAACGGCATTGTCAGGTGGTTGTAGACCCCGCCTGTGATCAAACGCCATGGGTTTCCTTTCTTGGAGCTTGCAGTTTCAACCTTGAATTCGTCTATGTATTGGCTGGGTGGGAAGGCTCTGCGCATGATGGAAGAGCCTCAGAAGATGCATTGGATAAAGACTTTGAACTTCCAGGGGAAGTACCATCCAGGCGATGCGGGTATTTAAACACCAAAAGGACACTTGTGCCGTATAGAGGCGTGAGGTCCCATTTGAAGGAGTATGCAAGACGTGGTCTTAGAACAGCCAAACAAGAGCTATGTAATCTTCGTCATGCTAGGGTTTACTAAATGAGAGTTATAATGCCTAGGCAATATATAAATATAAGAACACATGGCCCCACGTGCTGTACGCTCGTTCAATTCACGCTCAAAGCTGGATTCGGATCTCGGTTTAGTTGACTGCACGTTGACAGTTCGAATCCGGGACTGCGCTTTATGGTATCACCCTCTATTGCTTCTCCAAGGCCATATAGAAGGCAAATAATCGATGAAATGGCTCTACCATCAGTATAGATATTTTCTATGCTGCAAGATCAAAAACATCCAAAAAAAATAGTGTCTATGCAGCGCCTGCCACTACCTCCATGGTTTGACCTGACTGCATAGACACCTAACTCCGACCAAGATGGCGGGGAATTTCCAGGGCACTGGGAGGTAGATGGACACACCCGTTCTAACCACAAGGCCACCGTGGTGTAGTGAGTGATCAACCACTTCCCAATCCAAAATATGACCTCTCTCCCTACGTAGAAGCATTCACCGCCCAATGGGACACGCCGCTCAACGGACCGCCCCTCAACGGACCACCCCACCAAAATTCCAGA
>JAHQZX020003542.1:0-36551 GCA_019804575.2 Pseudotulostoma volvatum | reverse complement strand
CGCACTTCGTCGCACTTCTCGCAGCCTTTTTTCTACCTCCTCTCACAGTATGCGCAGAGTTTCTCTTGAATGGATTGGCCTTCCCGACGAATACAATTGTTGTAGAATTGTTTCTGTGTGTAGCCGCCACTGTGGATCCTTTTTGTCGGCAAGAGTCACATCTTCTGCCCTTAATACATTCTTTGTATTGTTGTCTCTCCCAGCATTCCCCGCAACGTCACTTGGCCATAATTTTCGTCCTTCCAATAACTTACCCTTTAGATATTTTATTACAATTACTCGTTACCGGATCCACCTTCACAACTCTCCGTCTCTAAGTATAGGTGGTATAGTGGTCACGCTAGCGTAAAATATCCTAGTTGTATTATCATCATTACATGTAATTACTGTGTATGATACGGATTACTAATGAAAAATGAATGTCCCTCCTTCCGTTTTTGAGTGTCCGCCACCATATGACAAGCGGAAAATCAACGCCTTATGTTCTCGAGTGCTCTGCGTTGCCTTCCTTTCTATAAATCAGAGAGATATATACACCACAACATCTCAGCCTACTCTTAAGTGCGTCGCGGCAATAATGTTTCATAGTGTACGATAGTACTATAATAGTACTTGAATGTTGTTGAGAGGTGCTAAAATTTAGTACTACATGTATGCATACATAGTAGTCTATGGCGATGCGAAGATTTTGAGGTGCCAAGAGCAATCCCCGTTTATTAGCTAACCATGGCCGCTTGGAGCTAGCACGTACTCTGTTCCCATTGGATTGCGGCAGATGGAGGGTTCAGATGCAGGAGCATTATTGCGTAGTAAAAGAGGATCTTTGTGTATTTTCATTTCCTCATCTTTATCATTCAGAAGGAGATTCATGCATGATGCATCCTCACGCTGGCAGGATGGAACAGGCTGTCAGACCCAACGACCGGGGGAATAATAGTACCAATCATAGTTGAGTGATTTATAGCTAATATATGATATCCGTTGGGATCGAGGATCGTTGTGGGACCGTTTGGGTGGTCTGGGTGTGGTTAGTTCAGCCTGCTGCCCTGTGGGATTGAGGGGCAAGGCTGTTTGATGGCGTTTCTTCTTGTTTCGTACTAACATGATGCTTTCGTTTGTTGATTGATTGAGTGAGCTGAACGGGGCTAATTTGAGTTATGTATGTTATTCCGGACTCTAATCAGTCGACAACACCAGGGAGATGAGGTGGAATGTTAACAAAAGATGCATGATATTGATATTATTATTCCACAGTATGATGTGCATGTAGTTTCAATAATATGATAATATGATACATGATACATTATTTTATCACGAATAATAATGATTATCATATCACGACATGATGCCAGTAGGTAGTAGTAGTAACTAGTATATAGTATTATTGTTCTTGAAAAGAAAAATATTCTACTATACTATACTACTATCATATTACATACTATCGTAGTAGTTAAAAGTGGAACTTGCCCTTTATGATACGCTAGAGCAATCCCGGTTAGCTTTGGGTACGAGTAAGTGGCGAGTCCTAGTTAACTAGTTACTGCCATTGTTTGGTTCGTAGCGAAGCGACCTTTGTTGGCGAATCATTTATGACAGCCGCTACTGCAACGACCAGGCACCCGGCGGGCGCACGCACAACTGGCGGTCAGGCCCCGGAACGTGACTTGGATTGGATAGACGCCCTGAATAAACCGCGCAGTCACGCCGCAGTGGCGTGTCACCAGCCCGTTTGCCTGCTTAGAGGCTGTGGGCGAAAGGCGTGTCAAACGAGCGTGTCAAGCGACATTCTTCTACGTATCATATCTATGTGGTTACAATCTACATGGAGATCATGAAAGAAAAGCTGGAAACCAAGAAGAAACAAGGACAGAACCAACCAAAGGCTAAAGAACCATAGTAATAAAAAGGTACTAATACTTTTAATTATTATTATTTCACGGTAACTCCGTCTCGATAATGGAAGTACATGTACTAACTATACCTGCTGCTGATCTGTTATAATACGGTAATTACATTCTTAGCGGCGACAAAGATTCCATAAATAGTCTTTAGGTGATTATGTATTATATTATCTGACTCCTTGGTGCTTTTATGGAGACCTACGTCTAGACCGATCACCTATCTAGTTCTATAATACTTATTCATTCAAAACCGCTTCGATATTCTTCTTATCGTAACAATAATATTCTACTGAGTGCGTTCGTACAACGAAGATCGATCAAATTCCTCCTTGTCCTTCCCACCTGCCTTGACCAGAAATCTCTACACTCCCTCCCAGCTTCCCCAAGCCAGATGACTCGATAACATCATTTTTTCGTTCCACCAAAGTGCTACCACAAACGCACTTTGCTGCTGGACGTCCTTTCCACGCTGTTTCTTGCAATTGACTTTTGACTCCCTTGTTGATGGATCGTTTCCTTCCACCATTGAATCTTTGATCACTAGAATCCTTAAGAGTCGATGTACAACGCTACCCAGCTTTGCGATTCCTACTAGTGTACTTCTCGGAGCCCTAGGGACTGGCCAGGATTGTCTTCCAGGTAAGCAACTTGAGCAATAGCATCGCTTCCCTTTCACCCGCCTTGCATAGTCACTCTGTCATATGGCAACGGGAATCTGCCCCAAGGCGGTGAGTGTGTTCCGGTGACCGATCTCACCGGATGAGCTGCAGCCCGCATGGACGGATGTACATACATTACCTATCTGCATGCAGGGGCGATGAACAGGATACGGCGATGATGGGATGTGCTGGCCCAGCCTACAACCATTTCTGTCTGGCCGTTGGGCTCTCTGCCTTATGTATCATCCCGCCGTTCATCAAATTTTGTGCGATCTTCCCCGCAATTCCCCTATGAAGTCAACGAAGGTAGGAGGAGGGGATATAAGCAAGATAAACAAGATCAACAGCCAATTGGCGCTACAGACATACCATTCATCCACTCGCCTCGTATCCTCTCTGTTATCTCGGGTGGAGGGGAGAGCGACACGAAAGTCGTCACTCTCAGCATCGCAAAATTGATTTTAAGCTATCTCCACTAGGGTTTGAGACTGACTGGACCAGCAGGACCAGCAGTATTCCAACCTTTCCCCTTTGCCCACCTCACTTTATTCCACCATGTCCACAGCCCAAGCAGCCCCGGTCATTCCTCCCCGACCGTCGAGATCACCTCGTCCGCACGCTATCGCCTTACCTGCTTCCGATATGCCCAAGATACCTCCCCGCCCGGTCAATCGACGCATGGAACGGTCAATGTCTCCCACACGGGATAGTTATGCTCCCTCCCCTCTGAATGAGCCCCCGGGTGGGGTGAGCATGACTCGGACCGTCTCCAACGAGCCGCCACGTCGCCCGCCCAGCGTGACGATTCCTTCCCTTGGCGAGGAGGGGATCGAGTATGAGGATCTGCCCGTGGAAACTCTGTCATCGGATAAACAGCCGCATCTGGTACCTGCAGAGACGAGAAATGTGAGTAGCGATTTGAAGCTTCACGCACCGAAGCCGTCATTGCCCTCGGCCAGTGCGAAGGCGAGAGTGCAAGCGGTCACTCGGACAGACTCCCACCAGGCAGCGGTGGCAGGCTTTGGCAAGGCCTCATCTCCTAGCCATGACGACGTCGAGCAGCGCAGCCGTTCAATGTACTCGAAGACAAATGGTTCATGTGGGGAGTCATCGACGGCATCGACAGAACGTCGTCATTCCTTACAATTCAATGATGAGCATGGTATTCCCGAGATTGGACAGCGAGTACCGATGTACCCGAATGCGGGTGATGTCCAGGCTCCATCGCCAGCGCCTTTCGCTGCCATTCACGGACCGACGAGCTCCGCCGCTGGCCATCGACCAGGACGGAATCACCACCGTACGCGTAGTAACCGTGAGGTTTCTCTCCCCCCTGGAAGTTATGGACTGCACGGACACGGAGTCCCTTCCAACGATAAATTCGAGAAGGCATGGTATGATAAACACCCGGATGAATATGTTCGAGAAGAGCAGGGCCAGTATGGGCCGGGAATTTCGTCCCGTCCAGATTGGGCGTTGAGTAGTGATGATCTCAACAAGATTGTCAAAAGTTCTGCCGCCAGAGGAGTTGGCTTAGGTGAGTAAACCCCGATCGGTGTATCTAAACTCTAAGCCCCGGTTGTGGCTCACACGGCAAACATCCAGGGACGTCGCCGAACGTGACGGGTACGCCCGAAGAGGAACTGGGGTATATCGCATCGGAGGAGTACACCTCTCGCCTAGCTTCCCCACCCCCCCCAACACACACGCACCACGATTCGCAGCCGGTGGTTGAATCACCGTTGCGTAATGTGAGTTCTGTTGAAGTTGAACGTAAGGAGAGTATGCAATCGACCGCGAGCAGTGAAGCCGGGGATACCGGTGTAATTCACGTCGATAATCCCTACCATCAAGTGCATCATCCTGACGGTTACGCGCACACCCCCGAGCCGGCAACATATACTCCCCTAGATAAGGACTTGGAACAAGAAGACGAACCAATCCTCGCTGCAGATGAAGTAGAACCTGAGAGCGCCTTTATGCATCCCGCAATCTCCCCCTCCTTTGAAAGAAGCGGGAGCGTCGACTATGACTTGGAGCGCTACCGAAGCCGAACTCCCAGTGCCCCCAGCAGTCGGCCTGCCAGCCGGCCTCGCAGTTTGCACGGCGCCCCTCCGAATCTAACTAGATACAATTCCCGTGTAGAAGAGCATGAGGAGACGCACATACCCCTTGAGGACGTGGAAGAGTATGAACCACTTTTTCCCGAAGACAGTGTGAAGCCCGAGAATTCGATCTCAACCGTTGAACGTCTCAAGAAGCGCCCAGACTTGAAGCATCGTTTCCCGAGTCAGGATATCTGGGAGGACACTCCTGACAGCCTGCAACTTCATGCCAGCGTGTCAACACCAGAGGTCCTTAAGGAAGAACCGAGTAGGCGAGGTGAAGTCCTCGAAGCTGAGTTTGAACACAGGAAGCAATCGGGGCAGGTCGATTCTCACATGGGAGCTTATATCGTAGAGTCAGCTGGTCCCCCTCACGATACCCATCCGCGTCCAGACCCGATGAAGCAGCGTTTCCCGAGTCAAGATATCTGGGAAGATGCCCCGGACAGTCAGCAGCTTGTGACGACAATAGAACCTCACGAGGAAGAGGTCCAGACCCCCACAGACGCCTCATCGAAACCAACCTTGCCGCTACACAGTGATCAGGCGAAAGCCGAAGCCTCACCGACAATCCTTCCTCGACCTCAGAAACCCATAAAGCCGGATTTCCCCATCAAGGATGTCCCCCTGGAGGTAACAGTCGCTCCCACGGATTCACGGCGAACTTCCCCAACACTTGACCGACCGAAGCCGCAGATTCCTACCCGGCCGTCTAAACCGGTTTCTCGTAACTCGCCGGAGAATGTCGCTAAGGGGCTTCCGGCCGGTTCCGCGAGTAGTTCTGACACGACAAAGGAAACCTCTCTGCCACTCTCAACTAAGCCTAGGCCTATTGTACCCCCGCGACCTGCCGGTGGCAAGATCGCCGGTCTGAAGGCTGATTTTCTATCAAATCTGAATTCCCGTCTTCAGCAAGGGCCACAGGGCCCAAAACCTGCGGAGAGGCCAGAGGAGACAGAAGCCCCAGTTGAGAAGGCGCCGCTAAGTGATGCTCGCAAGGAAAGAGCTCGCGGCCCGGTGAGAAGGAAACCTGCCACTGTCACAGATTCCAAGCTCCCATCGATACCAGAAATCAGAATCATGGATGCTTGGAATGTGTGGCAGGTATGTCAGGATGGCCACTTGGTCGTTGGCGAAGGAGCGAGGAGCCGGAAGCTGGAGTTGCCAGCAGAAGAGCTCACGCAGGCTCCTGTAATGGCGAAGGACGTCACAGGTGAGACTGTTGATTTTACGGAGACCGAGGAACCTACAGCGTGCGATGACACAGGCAGTGCCCATATGCCCAGATCTTCGACCACAAGGTTTGCAACTAAACCAGCTTCCAATGATATTTCATCGTCACCATCCGGGGTTACACCAGCGGAAATGCGCAGTACAGCTGAGGTAAGGGCGGGGCCACGAGTCAGCCCAACAGTCCATCCAGATGACTCCGTGACGATCCTAAATGCCGCTTCATCCGCAGAGACCAATGGTCCCACGCCTCTCTCAGAAATAATCGCGGAAGGGGATTTAAAGCACACAGCTGCAATTGCTGAGGAGAGCCGAGAGTTGGATGAGGATATCAATGCTTGATATACGACGGTTCCGTGTAGTATCTGATAGATTATGAACCATGGATGCCTCTATTGTGGATATCGTTATTAACAAGGAAAAGAGAAAGAGAAGAGAGAAGGAAAGGACAATACGAAACAGGGTAAGAAAAAAAAAAAGATAAATTTTAATTTATGAACATTGGTATATGGCTATGTTTTAGCTCTACCTTTTCCCTTTTGTGTCTTCTTAGGCATACAGACAAGCAGAATGATCATTCCATAAAGAATCACCATTCGTTGATTGCTACAATACTTGAGAACTCTGAGACCAAAGCTGGGTATCTCTCATCGATGGCTCGCGGACTGTAATTATCTATTTTGTCATTTCTGTATATATTTCTATTCTGTCTCCAAGCAATGCATGTATGTTTGTATGTGTGATATGTGGGACTGTATGTATGTACATATTTTGTACAGTACATATAGATTAATTACGCTTGAAATATTCTACCTGCCTTTTCTCTACGCTGCTTTCTGCCAGCAAGGCGATTTCTATAGGTAATAGAGAAATGAATCGAGAAAAAAAAATTTTTTTTCTTTCCATTCTTCCTTTTTGACTAATGACATCCGTATCCCCAAAATTATATCTGTAATATATCATACTACCAGTTCTCACCTACATGTGACACCATCCACTCCGGTTAACTGTTTATCTCAACGCCTTGAGCCATCCGTTAACCGTAGATTGCTACCTATGCTCTCTTCTCAAACAAGATTCACCTCACCCGAAATCACACTTATATTCCCTCAAAAAGAGCTCATTCAACGTGGCCGGGTGCCGGCGGCGTAGTGTCAGTGGCAAGCTCAAACTGTGAAGGATCGCGCCTCGTAGTGCTACGATATTTACGCCTACGACCGCGCACGACCGCGTGTCACCACTTTATAAAGGGCGAAGATATGAGGAGCCCTTAGTTCTAGTGGTGGCGGAGATAACTCAGTTAGATAACTTCACTATCATCAAGGCTAACAACCGAATGTACATTACAAAATGCCAATGCTTGTTGGAACTTAATAAATCCTCCGTGACTTTCTTGTGGAGCAGTCTTCTTGCTGGTCCCCTTTAGGAATTGCTATGATAGAAGAAGAATTATATGCTGACTCAAAGCGTCCAAGCTGGTCAGGCTTAATATATATCTCTTCACCTACTTCATATTCTAGATATCACCAACCATTCGCTTTACCTAGGCTAGGTATGCCGGTTTTGCCTCCCAATAATCTATATCCATATGGTACAGATGTAATAAATAATTCACCATCCTCTTCTATAGTAATTGTGTCTTTCTCATGAACAAGATCAGATGGTCGGGAACCCGAGTGCTTTCCCCTGCTTTCCCCTGCGTATGAAGAGGTTAAAATACACGCAAGAAGATCATCTCGCCATGTTTCTCTATCTAAGATCTAAGGGTGGCTTGCATTAGGCCTGTGGAAGATATGCTAAGCTAAAATGGGGGGCCCCCGCTTAATAAGATGCTTCTAAAATATATCGGACAAGCGTGAAATACGAAATTAATTTTAGTGTACGTTCGTTTGCCCCATAAGTTATGTGGTATTCTATCATACATAATTGTGTCGCTTATTAATAATTACCGTAAGCGTTCGTCCTCTCCACGTCCCGACCCAGCCACGCATTAGGAATGGAACAGTTGATTTGATATTCGCTTGTTTATGGGTCTCCCGGCCAATGACGGCTGGAAGCTAGAACATGGCAGGTCAGGTGCCCCTATCGAAAATTATTTCAACGTTCGCAGGCAGAATAAAGCTCTCTGGCTTTGAAACGTAAAAACCAGCAAAGCCGGTGTTTTTGGCAGAATACGTGTTAGCTAAACTCATTTTATGGCTTTAAGCCTCATATAGTAATGTGTATTTTGAATTCCATCGACACCTAGGCCCTCGGCTAGCACTGCTTTTGCCTAGTCCTCCACCCTCGTACCAGAGCGCCTTCAACGCCTTCAACTTCCACCCTTGGGGGCTGCCTATACCCCAAGAACGTCCGTTGTATATCCTCCGCTCTATCTCTAGGTGTTATGCCTTAGACCTCGACAAATCAAAAGCGGATTCAAACATCAGCCCTCCTGGTGTCCTCACCCGCGAGACAGCTACATACGATAATCCCAAGGCGAACTCAGAATCGCTGAGGTCGAGAACAGCCTAGGAGAGACTCATGCCTTGGCTTCTGTGTACTGTAATTGAATAACACAACTGCGGAGGAAACATGGTCCTTGTACAGTCGATCCCTTTTCAAGTTAAAGTTGGCGGTGACAGCGAAGATTGGCACCCGTCGCGATCTTACTTCAGGAGCATCAGGTTCCGGTGACCATACAGGGCCAGTGTAGCTGCCAAACTCCATAAGGTGGATCGGTGGTAGTATTTGCGCCCTCCTTCCAGAAGATATCTCTTACGGTGCCTATGGAGCCATTCACCAGGCCATTCTCTCCCCACGGATTCTTGGTAAGTATTACCTTGGTGCCTTTGCAGATGCACAGAGTATTGGAGGGATCCAAGCTCGGGCAAACACCAATAGTTGTACCCGGTCACTCGCTCTTTCTTGAAGTAAATGCGGATAGCTGTATCAAAAGAGGCAACCTCTTCAGGTGAGAGATCGTTAGCGACACGACTACTCAAGGCATTTCAGCTGTTAGTGGAGATAGTCCCCACACTCTCGCAGCTCAGCCAGAGCCGCTCTGAAAGCCGTAGCAGAAGCGTCTTCCCCTAACTGCCTCATCTGCTTTTGTAGCCGAACAGTGCAATTGAACTGATCGGATGGGATACAACCGGTGACAGCTTCAGCCTTAAAATAAGTGGAGCGAACCTTGTTGCAGAGTGCCTCAAATCCTACAGGTGGAGTTGAAAGAAGTCACCGCAGATAAGAATATTTATACTGCCAAATGGACGATTGATTCCGGGGGAAGACTTGTCGGAACGGCAGGTCGATGGAATGGAGCGTAGCCAGATCAATCATAGATTTCTCATCTATGGAAAAAATTGAGGAATTGAGATGCTTGTATGTAGGAAAGGAAAAGCTGTGAGAGATGATAGGTAGAGATACTAGTAGACAAGATCACATAAGCACTAATCAGGAATAGGGAAAGTGCACATTACACTATAGAAACCCATAGAGAAGAGAAGGAGATGAGGATTAAATAGTGAAACAGAAGACAGCAGTTAGGAATCTTTAAGGTGTTGAATATCTTTTAGGTTGAAAAAAAGACTGAAACTTCCATGACGTTGGGGAGGCAAAGGCTTTGGTAAAACCGTCTAGTTTACTTAGATGTCTTGATGAAGCCAATGGTTAAACACATCAATGTGTTTCAGTTAAGTCTTGGAAGACAGGCTGTTCTTTCTACAAAATAGTAGCAGTCTGCATGACCTTAAAGATTCCTGCTGACTGCCTGTTCTCGTACTATTCTACTTCTGTTTCGCTATTTAATCATCATAGGCGGGGCTCACGTTGCACTATAGAGACCAAGTGGAAAGGAGATGGAAAATTCTCAGGTTGACAGAAGGAAAGGACGAAGCAAGAGAGCTGTAGGATAAGGAGCACCAGAGGCCAGTGTTGGTCGCGTGATAGCCCAAGGTTAGGTCCCTTACAGTGCCGTAGTATCCATCTTGAATATTAATATCGGGATCGTCGTCCAGCAGCATCCAGACAGCCTAGGTGTGGCCTCCAGTCGCAGCGCCGTGCCGTATTCCTGTCTTGAAGGTTAGCGTCGGCATCAATTCTCCGGTCCGCATTGATGATCTATGTCGGCATCATTGTCCGGCGGCATCCGGACAACCTCGGTGCGACTTTCGGCCGACGGTGCCTCCAGCCCGTGTCGTGGTGTCCGCCTGGAAGGTTAATGTTGGCATGCTTGTCTAGCAGCATCCAGACAACAGGGTATGACCTCTAGCCGATGCAGCTTGTAGTGCCGTGCCGCCGTCTCCGCCTCCTCTTCGAAGATCAACGTCGGCATGCTTGTTTAGCAGCATCCTGAACACTTCAGCGTGACCTTCGGCCGATGCCACCCGAGGGACATACAGTAGTGACCACTTTCGTCGTCAACATTCATCCCCCCTCCTGCAAGATATCTTCAACGGTTGGCTTCAGATCCGGATGGCTTGCTAAAGCTAAATCCGTCCAACTTTCACAGTGGAGATACCTTCGTTTGAGGTAGACAGGCATCCAAACTCCTCGCTAGATGCCCGGCTAACATATAGAGCATGCGCGCACCATCCCTAAGCTAACTGGCGACAGTCGCTTCCTGTGAGACAGCCGTACCAGTGGCCGGGTCCAGGCACGCCCGCAGTTCGTCGAAAAGCAGATTCCCTAAAGCAGATCCTGTCAGCAGTGGCAATGACTGCGGTGGCTCGAGCACTCTTCTCCTTCTCAACTTTTGTTTCAGCCTTTCTACCCAGAAAGCAAAGGTCTCTGCTGTCTATTCTCTCAGAATTCATCGATCTGATCTGACAGATCCGGATGCCGAGGCGGCTGGGGCTGGGGCTGTGGTTATTGCTCCGCACTCGAGCGTAGCTTCAGCTCATACAATCGGTCCGGCTGCAATCCGGTTAGCAGTGTCATAATGTTGATAGTTGAATTTATGAAATTGGCTAGTGGTCAAAATATTAATAAGAGATTATAACAAGAGCAAATTAATTACCAAATCCTTATTAGTATATCGAAGGAGGCGTGCATATCACAGCCTGATCGAGTCATCCATCATAGATCAACTTCGGACCCCACTTCTTGACAAGGCTGAGGACCAACGATATCATCCTGTTCAAGCAGAAATTAAATCACAGACCGTACTCCTTTGACTTTAGTATATAAGGCCTCTGCGCTCTCTTCATTAACGTGAACTCCTTGCTTCTCTCAAGATTACAAACATTTGATCTATGTTTATCAATCACGCGATACATAAACAAATCACCCTTCAAGAATATGTCCAACCCCGAAGATTACACTGTCGGCTGGATCTGTGCCTTAAGCACTGAGGCCGTTGCCGCTCGAGAATTTCTTGCAGAGGAACATCCAATGTTGGACAGGCAGGATCCGCAAGACAGCAACAGCTACACGCTAGGCAGAATTGGAAAACACAATGTTGTTATTGCAGTCTTGCCAAATGGGCAATACGGCATAAGCTCTGCGACAGGCGTTGTGAAGGATATGCTGCATAGCTTTCCCAGCATCCGAATTGGCCTAATGGTTGGTATTGGTGGTGGAGCACCAAGTCGAAAGCACGATATTCGTCTGGGTGACATTGTGGTCAGCACTCCTGGAGATGGAACAAGTGGTGTACTTCAATATGACTTTGGGAAAACAATGCAATACCAGGGCTTCGGAATTACAGGTGCCTTGAATAATCCACCAACATTCCTGCTGACGGCAGTAAGCACATTGAGCAGTCGGTATAAGAGTGATGGCCATGATTTTGAAAAGGCCATCGATCGCATCTTTCGGAAGAAGGCTCGACTGCGGCAAAAATACAGCCGGCCGGACCCAGAAAGTGACAGATTATATATATCTAATGTAGCACATCCTCCAAATAACGATACACCCTGTATGAAAGTCTGCGGTGAAGATCCACGAAAATTGATATCGCGGACCCCAAGGACCATATATGATGATAATCCGATGATCCACTACGGGTTAATCGCATCGGCAAATCAGGTAATGAAGGATGCCTTTGTTCGGGATGAGCTCTCTGCACATTACAACGTTCTTTGCTTTGAAATGGAAGCCGCAGGGCTCATGAACCACTTTCCTTGTCTAGTTATTCGTGGAATTTGTGATTATTCGGATTCCCATAAAAATAAGGAGTGGCAGGGGTATGCAGCGATGGTGGCAGCGGCATATGCTAAAGACCTCCTTGGTCAAATCCCTCCCTCGAAGGTGGAAGCCGAGAAGACAATCCGCGTTGTCCTTTCATCGGGTTAGTAGATCAATGCCAAAGTTTGTGACGGGTTGAAGTTGACTACGATCAAGGTCTACGTGCCGCTCAGGACACAAATGCCAACGTGGGGATGATCAAAAGCCCCAAGTCGTTGCCAGTTCCTCTATATGCTCTCCAGCAAAATGACTTCATTAACAGACGACAGGAGGGGACTGGGGAATTGCTGTTAGAGTCCGATGAATTTTAGACAAAGCGACTAGACTCTTCTCTGCCAAAGCATTCCAGGAGGAGGCAAGACAATCGTCCCATCTATTGTTGTGCACCATCTTCATAATAGATTTTCATGTGACCAGGGATTAAGCCTCTTAGTAGGACTCGTCTCGTGCTGTACACTCGCTAGCCCGGCCCTGCATTTATCTGCACAGAGTCCACGATCCCTCAATCTTTCAGCTTCTTCATTTCTTTCCTCTTTGTATATACGGGCCTGCTTGGCCAATTAAGATGATTTTTAGCCACATTAGAATTCGGTCACTTGACAGGCGCACGAAGCCTTTGAGAAATCCGCGTTGCAATAGGCGCATGGAGTCTTTCAGAGATCCTGTTCATAGACACTCTCGTTGTGTTGTTATTATAGTTTTGGTAACTGCATTTATCTCGATAGGAATAGTGGTAACCCAACCTGAGCAATAAATGGATCCTTAGAACTACTACATCATCATAATGGCACCGATATAAACACCGACACCTTAGGTACGTCCGAACTTACTCGTAGACCCTAAGTTCAATGGCGATCGCCAGCAGTTCCCTTCATATTTCGCTCAGCTTAAGGATAAGTTGGAAGGGAATGCTAGAGCTATTGGCGGAGAAATAGACAAAATCCGCTACGCTTTTATTAGCACGTTGGATTCCGATCCTTCCTCGTGATAATAATAGGCGCGCAAACGAGGTCGAGTGCTCCTTTGTTATCCCCTCAGAGGATATGCAAACATGAAATCTTGATTGATTTGGCTTGAATCTAGTGCTACTACTGATGCTAGAATCCCGGTAGAAAGTCTGAAAACAACGTTGTTCTTCAAGAAAGCGTAAACGGGCCATAACCTGTTGAATGTATGTTGGTTGATTGAATGTACGTGAGCCTGGCCAGACTTGGCGGTTAACATGGGACTTCTAAAGGGGTATGATCATCACCGAATCGTCTTAATCTAATTGCTGGCCAGGATGAATCCGCAGCCGTGCAGAATTATGATCGAAGTAATGTAAAAATGGTTGCCGAGATTGGTTAGCGAGAATAGCGGCGGGAGTGTGGCTTACGCCTGTTCTGTTTGCGCCACAGCTAAATGGCGCAGATGCTCGCTGACCGCCCTTGTATTGACATGTGACTCACCAGGCCAGGGAAGGTTTAAAGAAAGGTCACGATCATTTTATTTTGCCTTCCAACAAGCCCTTCAGTTGTGAGGTTCACGACAGGCTCAAGATTTGATAGCCATCATGGTGTCACAGATCATCAACGTTCTTCTTTCCTCCTTCCCAGGACTGTCGCTACCTCCCACGCTTTCTATTTCCTTCCCCTCGACAAGTACTATCGCTGACTTAACCGACGAGATCGCCACGTACTTGCCTTCATCACTGAATCCAAGCTCTGCCAGCCTCATTCTTACTACCACAAGCAATAAGCAGCTGCTCCCTTCCTCTTCCGAGTCTCTCTTATCTCTTATTTCCACCAACAATGGCATGCCAACCGCATCCTCGGTCCTTCTACCCCTCCGCCTTACCGTACCTCTACGCGGAGGGAAGGGAGGGTTTGGATCACAGCTTCGCGCTGCTGGTGGTCGCATGTCTAGCAAACGAAAGCGCAATCAAGGCGAGAATAACGGCTCCAGCCGAAACCTGGATGGACGGCGATTGCGCACCATCAGCGAGGCCAAAGCGTTAGCTGAGTATCTTGCTGTAAAGCCGGAGATGGATCGCAAAGAGAAAGAAGAGCGCCGGCACAGATGGGAAGCGGTCGTTGAGTCAGCTGAGAGACGACAAGAAGAGCTCCGAACCGGCGGGGGAAAGAATAGACTTGATGGACAGTGGATGGAAGACAAGAGTGAAATGAATGAAAAAGCCCGCGAAGCTGTCTATCGTGCAATGAAGGACGGGATGTGGAAGGACAATCTGCAGGATATAATTATGGGCGGCTCAAGCACCAGTTCCAGTGAGGGCGGCTCGAGCCACACGCCACCGAGTTCGAGCGAGCATAGCGAAGAGGAAAGTGACGATGAGGGCTTGCCTGGCTCATCGGTATTCAGATCCGTTGGGCCAAGGAGATATATTGGATTCGACGAGGATGATGAATTCATGAGTGAAGATGATTCTGACGATGACGATGGTGCTTTAGAAGCAGAAAAGGAAGGCCATGAGCCTGATGAGGCAGGTCTGAAAGCTAAGGGCAAAGAAAGGGCCTGTTAACTACCATGTATATGAACATGGCCCGATGCCCTGTGTTTTATTAAAATCACAGTAAGGGCTCTACATGTATTGTGTATTATCAATATTCGTACGTATGGACAGCACTCTCAGACGCAGTAAGCGGTATTGAATGAATCATGGATGCATTGCGACTTGTGTCTTTTTCCATCTTCTCTCCCTCCTTCTTCGTCGTCCCTGCCCTGGCTCGGTCATTCCTTGTCACTTTTTTTTTTATGTAGAAGGATTTAAGATGGAGTAAAACAGACTTGCAGACTATAAGACATTGATTTGGATTGTTGATTCGAACGTCTTACCAACCGGATGGATCGATTTGGGGTGGGTTGTCCGTTGTTGAGATCGTGAATCGGCCGCAAAGATCCGCCACTCCCCCAAACTCGCAATCGATCCACGCAATGTTGTCGCGTCCGATATGCGGTTTCAGGAACGCAATTCAACGATATAAACTGCCTGCAAACCATTTACGGCGCTCGCTATCAACGCCTTCGGCATTGAGAATTAGTTATCAACGGCCGTTGCCCCCGTGCAAAAGAACCCCTCAAACAACAGCGACAAGGAACTCATCGCAATCATTGTCGAGACAATATGAATCTGAGTCGTCGATCTTGTCTAAGGACCCTCTCCCAATTTGCTGCCCAGGGTGCGGTGCATATGCACAGACAATCGATCCCAATGAACCTGGGTACTACAGCAAGACCAGGAGGAAGACTCGCATGCTTCCGAACAAAGAGAATGGAGTTCTTGAGCAGCCGAGTGGGCTGTCTGAAACGAGAGGGAGCTCAGATTCAGGGAATATAAACCCAAAGGAGAAGACTGCACTTGCTCCCAGGCCGGCATGTATGACAAATGCTCTCTTTTTTTCTGGCTTTTTCTCCCGCTAATTTTCCATGCTTTGAACAGATAATGTTCTAGTGGACGATTCTATCAGCGTAAGCCGTCGCACCGAAGCAGCCAGGCTTCCCGCGCGAATCTGTGACCGATGCCACAATCTAATCCACCATAACCGAGGCGTCTCCGCGCCTTCTCCTACAATCGATACAATCCGTGCTCTTCTGGATGAGTCCCCTCACGAATGTAATCGGGTATACCATATTCTCGATGCGGCCGACTTCCCAATGTCTCTTATCCCAGGCATCTGCAAAACTCTTTCCCTCCAGAAGCAACGCTCACGCAATCGAAGAGCGAAAACTGTAAGATACAAAAGCGGAAAGAGAATGACTACAATTGACTTTATCGTTACGCGATCGGATTTACTAGCGGCAACCAAGGACCAAGTGGATTCTAAGATGAGCTATATACGCTCTATTCTCCTCGATGCTTTGAAAATCAAATCCGAGGATGTCCGTCTGGGCAATGTCCATATGATTAGCGCACATAGAGGCTGGTGGACGAAGCATGTGAAAGAGGAGATTGGAGAACACGGAGGTGGTGTCTGGGTGGTGGGCAAGGTCAATGTAGGAAAAAGCAGTTTCATCGAAACTTGCTTTCCGAAGAATTCGAAGAGCTTCGAGGGAGTTGAGGAGCTATTGAATCGTCGGCAGGAAGTCAATGCCTTCGGCCAACCCGAGCAGTCACTCCTTGATTCAGATAGCCTCTTACCGCCTGCGCCGCCAGACAGCTTATATCCGGTACTTCCAGTGGTGTCACCCCTTCCGGGAACCACCGTTTCACCAATTAGAATACCTTTCGGGCGTGGGAAGGGCGAGATGATCGATTTGCCAGGTCTTGACCGGGAGACACTGGAAGAATTCGTCAGGGATGACTATAAGGCCAATTTGCTTATGACTAAACGGGTATGCCCCGAGAACCTAAGTATACAACCCGGCCAATCGCTTCTCTTGGGCGGTGGCTTGATCAGAATCACACCTATCGATCCGGAGGACGTTGTGCTGGCGGCATGTTTTCTGCCTTTGGAAACGCACGTAACGAATACCCAAAAGGCCGTCGAGATACAGGCACGGACGCGCCCATACTCAGGGATACGGATAATGAAAGAGGGAGTGTGCGATATCTTATCCTCTGCTGGTATCTTCGAGCTCAAGTGGGATATCACGCGGAGCCATCTTCCGACCACAATGAAAAAACGCTTGGAAGACCAAGGGATCCAGCCTCCCTCACTGCCCTACCGAGTTATGTCCACAGATATCTTGGTCGAGGGCTGCGGCTGGATTGAATTCACAGCCCAGATTCGGACCAAGGGAGATCCTGGAGCCTCGAACACGCTGCCCAGGCTGGAGGTCTTCAGTCCCAACGGTGGACATATTGGATTTCGACCACCCATCCAAGCCTGGGAGTTTATTGCCCAGAAGAAGATCTCTGACAAACGAAAGCTGGTCAGGCGCCCTAGGAGGCAAAACATCAGTCAGAAGAAGCGAGCACATCATTCTACGAAATTGTGAGCTGTTCCTTATGTCCATCCTTGAACAGCTTCAATGCTCCCTTTTCTTATCACCCATTATATAACCTCCCCTGTCTCTTCTGTATTACTACCACTTTGTAAACCATTCTGAATCCATGTAGGTTCATCACGGATTATTCCCATTTCGATGCCTAGCTTATTTGGAGGCGTAAAACTTTCTGGAAAACTAATGTGGGATTTCACATCTATGGGATGGCTACCAATCTCGCCGGTCTTAACATCACTATCTAGACTTGAAATTAAATGATAAGTTGAATGCACCTATATCAACTCACAGACAAAGACAACCAAATAAATCAAATGATACATTAAAAGGACCTAATACTAACAATAGCATGGGCTAAGCTAGTTTCCACAAATGTTACTAACAAAAAGTAAGAAAAGATAGGCATTGAGAAGGTTGAATACATAAAGGATACACATAGCAGTCAAATATACCTTTCTTTTCCCTTCTTGTTCATTGAACTAGATGCAAGCACAGGAAAGTCCTGGTTGATCGGGATAGGTACTCCGGCATTCTGAGCATCTATTAAACTCGGTCTCAAAGCAAGTTGCAAATCATCACGCTCTCGTTGTGAGCCGCTTTCCGCGCGTGAGGATCTGCGACAATGCGTCGGGGGGGCGTTCGCGGACGAAGAAATTAAATCGGTGGGAGAAATATCAAATGGTTCCACGGTCTCATCTTTCAAGCTAAGTCGTATTGCCTCAGCGACGTCAGGGCTGAAGTCTTCGTCCATCATATCTAGGGTAGGCGACGAGGACGACGAAAGCTCATGAGACAGGAAGGAGCTATATAGCCCGGTAACCATTGGCTCACTTGAGGGACCAGTCGTTGGGGAATTGCCCTCCCTCCGTTTGAGCTCATCGCTCGTGTAAGACTCCTCGCTTAGCATCCTTGCATACGCGATCATTTCTGCCTCGCTTGCGCCTGGGCCAAGTAAATCCGTGCCAAAACGCCAGCTAAGATGCTCCTTTTCCTTCTGCTCAGCGATCTTCTGTCCTTCAAGCTCTTGTCTCTCATCGGCTATATAGTCCCGGAGGGCGCACCGACCACTACTGCTGAAGCGTTGCCATTCTGATGAACTGTTACCTGATCGTTGGGAGCGGCGCCGACGCTTGCCGCCCTTATATTCGTCTGCGGCAGCGGAACTATAGGACCAATAACGCAAATGCGTTCCCAATGAAACAATACCACGGAGAACCGTAGGATCCGGATCTAAGCAGATGACGCCTGCAGCATAGTAGTTATGGCCAACTCCATCCATCGATGCCTGCGCTTGAATTAGTCGACGGCGAGCGCGAATGGAGAAACGTGCATTGAGTGTCCGAATGGGGGCCGCGGAGGAGGCAAGCGGGTCCCACGCTTGGACGAGACCGTCATTGCCACCATGGACTAGGTACAAGGAAGTCAATGCGACACAAGATATCTCCGGTGAATCCGTCTGGATAACTCGAAGCGGGCTAATTAGGTTGATGAGCTCCCGGCTGCGAGATGTTGGTGCTCGCACATCCCACACGTACAGGCTACCTTGGGCGGTTCCTATAGCCATATATCGTGCTCGTTGGCCGGGAACCTCCGCAGGCCAAAGGTGTGAGCTCGTACGAGGGGAGGGTGGCGATGACAGCGATAATGTCACTGAAGCCCCAGGCGTATTAAGCAATGAGTCTTCGGCTATGGTCAACAAAGTATAGGTCGACAAATCCAGTGCGCTGGAAGTGACTTGAATCGACTTCCGCTCATTGAAGACGAAATCGGACACCCACCACTCAAATACCGAGGAAACCATATGTCGGGTGAATCGTCGAATCCATGCCGGTTGACCCTCTTCAAAACCGCAGCTCATAACGACCACAGATTCGCCAGCTCCATTCCGATCATCGCCCGCAAAGTCGACGAGCAACTTCTTCCGCATATCCCACCCTTCGTAAAGCTTTTGGAAGTGACTGGGCTTGAATGTGAAGAAGTTCTCGATCGCTTTAGTCTCCTCCACGAGCTGACGCTCATCTAGGTCCATGGCGTCCGAGGATGACCGCGGGTTGTCATCACCGCCAATGGGCTCTCCTTTGAGTGGATTTGAACGCGGCACCCGTCGCGTTACTTCGATCAGCTCCCAACGAACGCTACGGGCGGTTTTCCAGGCCAGTCGTTCCAGCTGCTGGGGATATAGTTTCGATGTCGGCTTGGGTGGTGGCGCGGGAATGCCCGATAGATAAAACACCTCCCCCAGAGCATTCAGCGCTATGGCCCAGACACGCCTGCGAGCATGGCGCTCTGCAGAATAGTTCTCATCCACTACAATGGCAACAATAGGAACTCCGGGACTGAGAACCCACGTGGAGGTTACCTGTCCCGGCTCCCACTGCCAGTCGCGAGTAAGTCGCGAATCCAAAGCATAGGCGGCCAGGATTCCAGAGGAGAAACCACAAAGAATTCCAATCAAGCCATGCGTCATCCGAGGCACGTTGGGCGACTTGGCTATCCATACGGCGCTGACAGCCGTCATGATCAGATTCACAAGCGGGATGCCATACTGCGGCTCCGAGGGTATGTCTGAGGAGGTCAAAAACCGACCCCGCTTCTCGCCGGAGGCTAGATAGTAGCAGCGGCCCAGAGGGCAACCTTCTCCATAGATCATTCCGTACTGTTGACTCACATCCATAACATTCGGTAGACCAACCAGGTTGCCAGGTCCGAGGCCATATTCAGCCTCCCCGGGGAACAGCTCGAAAAAATGATGGAAGATACGATGGTCCGTCAAACCCCAGGCACTGGTCTTGGCCGCCATTGGATCACTGGCGGAGGCCATCCCTTGTTCGGCGGCGCCATGAATCGCACGAGGGAATTTGTTGTCGGTGCTAGCACCAAAGGTCACATCCAAACAGTCTACAGGGTAGAAGAGCTGAGTCTGGTAGGTGACAACTGCTGCCAAGTGCTTACCAGTGGAGAGTCGCACTGGCCTTCCACGGGAGAGGGACTTGAGCAAGCGCGTTCGCGTGATGTACTCGTTGCGCCAGGAAGCCAGGGCCGTGAGCCTGGCGAAGACGCGACGATCCACAACCCCACGATCAGGGACATGGTCCAGGGTCGAGGCACCAGGGAAATAGCGGGAGAAGGCGATCCGCCATGCATGTGGAGCTGTCACCAGGTTGTGGAAGCGCCGCGACACCTGCGAGGTGGACGTCAGGGACGCTGGGGGCAGATAGGATAACACATGCGTCAGGGCTTCTACTAGTTTTTAGCACCGAAAGGTAGGTCAGGTCGCGACCATTTTTAGGGTTACCGCCAGTCACATACCATTCGGAAGGTCCTCGATAGTGACGCCTGTTCTTAACCTTCGCGGCGAATCCGCGCGGTCTTCGGGAGACGAGAGTGAGACATCCGGCCGATGATAGACCGGGACCCACTGAATTGAATTATCATTGCCATATTGGATCGATTCGACGGGAAGGATGAAATTGGAGGGATGAGACTGAACGCTATTCTGGGAGATGGCAGTGCGCTCTGAGTGCATAAAACGTGCTGGCGCAGGGAACAAACAGTGAGGATCGACTGACCAGGGAAGGAACCGGATCAGTCAAGGGTGGTGAAGGAATAATGAGAAGGTGGCTACAAAGAACTCCGGTAATATCATGTAATCGGATGGCAGTGGATTTGATTATTGGGAGGATGAGGTGTAAGGAAAGAAGGAGAAGGAGAGAAGGAGAAAAGAAGAGAAGGAGAAGAAGACAAGACAAGAAGAAAAGAAAAGAGACACGTGGGACGAGCAGCGTTCTCAGTTAGTTTAGTCAACCATGGCTAAGTTAGTCATAGTCATAGTCTAGTCTAGTCAACGTCTTGGTCACAGTCCAGGCGTGTCACGTCTATGTTAACCTCGATGCAACAACGCGGTACAACTATCATAGGGTTGATGTTATTATAGTAAGGTGTCAAGAGCCCAAGATGAAGACTTCATATGAATCTAGTGGGTCAACAAGGACTAGGTATGAGTCGAGAGCCTCCAAGCTGCAGAATACTCTATTCATGTATATAAAATCGACATGGTCATAAATTGCCGATAGCCATTATAGAGTCAGGGCTATGTTAGGGTGCATGTTAAGTTGAAGACGCCTAGGCTTTAGGCAACGCATTGCTTCGGAACACAACAAGGTGGAATTCAGTTTTTTTCTATGATCAATCGCGCTTTGATCCTAAAAGATCCCCTTGATCTTTTCATTAAACGAGTACGAGATAAGCCAGCCAATGCTTCACCTTTGCCTAAAGAAGACACGCTTTCAGCAAGTAACTGGAATGTGTTCGGATGTACGCGGGATATGTTAAGGCCTTTTTATAACCTAACACTTGACTTAAAAAGCTCGTTATGGATCAACATGGGAAGCACTGCCTACTCTCGACTTCTTCCTCAATGGACTCGAGACAAAAAGAGAGGGGTGTAGAACTGAACTAACAGATACCTCTCAGCAAGCAACTGAATTAACGCAAAGCAGGTCAAAAAGCCAACAAAGAAAGCTAAGGAAGCTATTCAAAAGTCTTCTCATGAATGTGCTACAACTGATATGATGCGTATCTCAACGTCCATTAACAGCTGCTTGGCAAAGCTTCGCAAGTATCACGCCTTGCTGGTTCAGTCTCCGGTTTATGCTGCAGCGGTTATTCTGAATTCTGAGCACAAATTATATTGTTTCAAGATGCATTGGGAAAAGTGCCCTGAACAAATTATAGAGGTTGAAATGAGTGTTCAGGTGTTGAAGGTATATGGATGACAATGCATAAGGACTCCTCCAACTCCGTAGATGCCACTGACAAGACTGCTGCTGGTAATGTTCTGAACCCTAGTTTATTCCACCCAACGGCGCAGGGAGAACCTTCCGACTTCGATCGATAGGTTTCAAGAGGGAAGTATAAGTGTCTCGGCCCAAAACAAGGCAAGATGAATATTACCAATACCTCAACACGGACTATTTCTAAGATCAAGGACCGGAAGGCCAGCAGTCCGAGCGGAGTTCATATATGAGGGCGGTCAATTTGGGCACAGTATGAATCTCAGTATCCGCCGCTGGCTCGGATGGCATCTGACATTCTGTCAGTCCCGGCAATGAGTGCTGAATGCAAGCGTGTGTTCAGCTCTATAAAAACCCTTCTAAGTGATAGAAGGGCTCAGATGAAGGACGATATAATTAATGCATCTGAACGTTTAAGGGCGTGGCTCCAATCTGGGCAGTGCGGATACTCGCGATCTATGAACATATTATAATAATTCAAGGGGTTGCTGTTCAGATAGGTGGTGCCACACATAAGAAAACATTGATTCTAGGCAATAATAATTCGTTATGAGAATGTCTTCCATCTTTTCAGATTGTGCAATTATGTTGTTACTTGAGTGTGATATTGTTACTGAACAGCAATCGACTTTTTCAATCACTATTGGTGTGGTGTTCTTTGGAGCCTTTGCTTTACTATTGTGCTATTATTACACTATTCTAGGTACATACGTAATGCCCATGAACTCTCCTTCGTAACCATTAAGAAAATAATGCTCTTATAACTTACGAATTTGCCTAGAATCAATGTTTTCTATGTGCGGAAACCACCTACCAAAACAGCACTAGCGTAACTCGATATAAACAAACCCCTAATTAAATACCATATATGTATAGTATTCTATACAATAAGGTGAGTAAGCTTCTCCTGTTCATCTCATACTACTATGATAGATCAACCCCGAATGCACCTAGTAATTAGTCTTTTCAGCAAAGGCGCCTCACTGACGCTTTCGTTCCATCGATGTGAATAGGCACATGTACTTTGATATACTCATGTACAAAAGATTATTATTAGGGCATCTCAAGATCCTGTGTGCCACTTAGTTCGCTACTTTTAGTTGACTACTAAGGTTGGGTCTTAACTTAGTTGACTATCATAAACTAACTAAAGACTAACCGCAACTAGACTAGCGAGAGCGACGGGATCATGTGGACACTCGGCTCGGGATTGGGATTGGCGACCAAACATCAACATCGACATCTCCATATCAGATCATTGTACATACATGTACATTACATACGATAGAACACTCTCAGGGATATCAAAAACCATCATACTTTCTTTTTTATGTAGTCGATGTTCGTCCCGATCCGATCAGAAACTGCATACTCAAGATCATGTAGAATAATCGATCCTGAACTACGCTAGAATATATCATTTTTCTGTTATCTGAGTACAGTATTCACTCCCAGAGTCCGGTAGTATTCATGAAGATAAGATGCCTGCTCTGAGTGGTAAGCTGGACCCTAAATACAGCACCCTCCAGGCCTCATCTCTTTACTTTCCTCTTGTTCTAATCGTCATCTAGATGCCGACACGATCCGCATCCTTGTCGCGACAGACAATCATGTGGGCTGTCACGAACGTGACCCGGTCCGCGGCGATGACAGTTGGAAAACTTTTCATGAAATTTTGGGCCTAGCGAAAGAACGCGATGTTGACATGGTTCTCTTGGCCGGTGACCTCTTCCATGACAACTCTCCATCCCGCAAGGCTCTGTATCAGGTTATACGTTCGCTGCGTCTTCACTGTTTGGGGGACCGCCCCTGTGAGCTCGAGATGCTCAGTGATGCCAGTGATGCCTTCTCCGGCGCCTTCTTCAACCATGTCAACTACGAGGACCACGACCTCAATGTTGCCATCCCGGTTTTCTCTATCCACGGCAACCATGATGATCCTACCGGCGATGGCCATCTTTCCGCTGTTGACTTGCTTCAGGTGTCAGGCCTCCTCAACTACTTTGGTCGCACCCCCGAGTCAGACCGGCTCCTCATCAAGCCCGTGTTGTTGCAAAAAGGGCGCACGAAGCTAGCTCTCTACGGCATGGGTAACGTTCGGGACGAGCGTCTCCACCGCACCTTTCGTGATGGCCATGTCCGTTTCTTTCGTCCCTCTATTCAGCAAGACGACTGGTTCAACCTGATGTGTGTTCATCAAAACCGTCACGCCTACTCTCCAACCAATTATCTGCCGGAGGCCTTCCTTCCGGACTTCCTCGACCTCGTCATTTGGGGTCACGAGCACGAGTGCTGGATCGAGCCCAGCCTCAATCCGGAGAGTCGGTTCCATATTATCCAGCCCGGTTCGTCCATCGCCACCTCGTTGGTTTCGGGCGAAGCAGCGCCTAAACATGTCACGGTGCTTCACATCACTGGTCGTGAATTCCGCAGCGAACCAATCCGCCTAAAGACCGTCCGCCCCCTAATGGTGCGAGAGATCATCCTCGCGGGTGAAAAAGATGCGCAGCGACTTTCTCGGAAGGAGAACCACCGCACCGAGCTGACACGGTTTCTCACGTCGATAGTGGAGGAAATGATTGAGCAGGCCGCGGCCCAGTGGCATGACGCTCATCCAGACACAGACGGGCCGGCCCCGCTCCCGCTCATCCGTCTCCGCGTTGAGGCGTCAACTCCCGAGGGCGGCCGCTTCGACTGTGAGAACCCCCAGCGGTTCTCTAACCGGTTTGTGGGCAAGGTCGCCAATGTCAACGACGTGATTCAGTTTTATCAAAAGCGTAAGTCGACCGCTAGCGGCAAGCGGGATGCCGGGGATGCAGATGTGGAAGAGATGGCATCCCAACTGGCCGTACTGGACGCTGTTAAGGTGGAGCGGTTGGTTCGGGAGTTCCTCGCGGCGCAATCTCTCACCATCCTGCCTCAAAACTCCTTTGGCGATGCGGTCTCGCAGTTTGTAGATAAGGACGACAAGCACGCCATGGAGATGTTCGTCAACGAGTCATTAGAGAATCAAGTTCAGCACCTGATGACGTTGGATGCCGATGCGGTGATCGATGATGAGGAGGATGTCCATCAATCCTTGCAGACGGCCATGGAGAAATATCGAGGCCAGATGGAGGAACGGTTCTCCAAAGGAACTGGGAGACGCACTCGGGGAAAGAGAATGCGATTTAAGCCCAAACCCGACGGCTGGGATTCCGAGTTTGACGGGGCGTGGGAAGATCAACCAGGAGCTCTAATCCACTCCGACCGAGAGGGTGATGATCCCGCCGCGGAAGAGTCTGAATCCGATGATCATGACACCCGCGGTATCGGCTCTGCTCGAGGAAGCCGTGCTGGCGCCCGAGCCCGCGGTCGGGCTCGGGGAGGAAGAACGGCTGCCGCGTCAACCCGCAAGGCTGACGTCACGCTGAAGAAGCCCGCCCCCATGAAGAATTCGACAAGAGGTCGCAGACGACGTGCCCTCTCAGATGATGAGGATGAGGATGAAGATGAGGACGGGGGAGTCGGCGACAACCAGGATAAAAATGATGAGGCACCGCGGGATCGTGCTGTGGAGTCCGTGATTTCAGAGATCTCAGACGATGACTCGCAGGCTCTCTTTGTTCCATCACGGCCACCTCCGAGGTCAACCGCAACCCGCGCCAAAGCGACCAGTTCTCGTCGGACCGCGCGAGCGGCACCTTCACCCGATCCCTCGTCTGTTACTGTGGCGCGGGCATCGACCCGGAAGACCACGACACGCAACGCGAATCGGTCGACCCAGGGAACCATCAACTTCGCGTCACAATCTAATCCGACTATGGGACGCCGAGCGGGTTCACGGGCCGCGACTGGCACCGGTGTAGGGACAAGAACGCCCCAAACCAGCCGGGCGCGCGTGCATAGCCACGATAGCGATGAGGATGAGGATGCTTTTGAAACTGCACCAATTCTAAGTTCAAAACGGGGTTGATCTCCCGGTGCTTGTGAAAGTGGGTAGTTTGTCGACTACTTTTGGAATTCCCTCCGTTTCTAGATCGAAAAGGTCGTGCATCGGTATGAGCCAAAGGTGAAACCTGATCTGAATGGCTAGTTCGGAGGCACTTAAACCAATGCCAGCCACTCCCATACGGACGCCGCTATTGTTGCAAACGGACTGGTAAGGGACTTAAGCCAGCACCGTACCTTCATTGAAGTGGGAAAGAGATTATACTCGATGTTTTCCCGTCTAGCAGATCAGCACAGAGGGTATCTTCTTTTCAAGGGCAGCCCTTAGTCCGAACACAGCCAAGAGCGAAAGAAAGCTTTTCCCCGGAGGCATTCCAATTTTGGATGTTTATAGCCAAGCTAGTCATGAGTCACGAGAGGAAGGAAACGAAAGATCTCCATGTCACACTCTCTAGCCCAGGATTTTGTATGTACAGTATTGTGCAGTGCCAAGATCCACCTAATAACAGAGTTGTTTAATGCTACCCTTCTCTATCGGGCGATACTAACTACTCATGCCAGTAGCCGTAGAGGAAATTTTACTAGTTGGATGCCTTCAGTTGATAGGGGATTGACATAACATTCCTAATTAATTTCTTCCTTTTGAACGCCATCGATTACCTTGTGTCAAACGATACCCCTTCTCGATCCCGTTTCTCCTTTACCTACACCGTTCCTGCAATACTAACTGGACTATCCCCAAGTTTTGAGTGTTGTTGTATTAAAGTCCGCAAGCAGACCGATCCATCCTATCTTCGCTACAAAGGAACTTATTCATATATAATCGTTATCACACTTACTGGAAACTAACTCTTTAACTGAACGGATGCCTTATGTTACTATGATTAGTGGCTAGGAAGAAAGGTTAGTTCTGCAGAACTTCCAAGCTGAGTTTCAGCTTCCGTATGCCAGGTGATACGTACGTATTGATACATGTCGAAGCGAGAAGCCTAGTTGCAGGTATTCGCATCTAGCTAACTGATGATATAGACATTGAACTACCTAGATTAACAATATATCATCAAAAATTCAAATGCAAACGAAGAATACATTCTTAGTCAGAAAATGAAGGATAATGGGTGTTAGCTCATGGGGAGCTTTGAAATAAGCTATATAGTTATGATTCATTCAAAGAGGCTGTCTGTGCTCGTGCTACTTTATCTATGTCGCTAGGGATTCAAAATTATCTTTGGAGAACCAAAACTATTCTACAATTATTTATGTATATATCTAGAATTTAAGGATTCATGCCGTCGTCCACCACGTTTGCCACCTCGGTTACCGCGTCTTTTCTCTTCGTCTACTTGTTAGTTGGTCTCCCTTCGCTTCCTTCCGATTTAACATGACCTTTTCAGACGTCCTTACCACCCTGCCAGCCCTCGTTGTCGCTACATAATCATCGATTGCTTGAGAAAAGGTCTGCTCTTCCTCGTCTGCGATAGCCTGTAGCGCTGCTACATTTGGCGCTAAATCTCTTGAGGACAATTGGTGTATAATTTCACTTGCTTCTTCCCCTTCCAGGCCTCGTAAGAATGGGTTTGCCTGATACAGGCGTGGGGGTAAGGTGACTGGGCAATATGTACCAAAAGAACCTTTCGATTCTTGATAGTTCCATTTGAGTCGTGGATAGCGGCCTCCTTCCTGGGTTAGGATCAAAACCGTCCTCGATCTCGATGCATCCATCGCCTTCTCGATCTTTCTGTTCGTCCTGCTTATCCTATTCATTGTGTGCCGTTAAACTTTTCACTACTGCTGATTCAATAGGCGAACGGAGAGCCTGGGTATTCCGATCAGAAACTGCTGGAAGCGATAAGGACGATTCGTGATTTCATAACCCTTCTTGTTCTGAGAGCCTCAAGGACGGCCTTTTCGTCGAACGACAACGGCTGGGTTTAGAATAAGCTGGAGAGTTTGCATACTTGCTGGAAGGAGGTACTTGGTTCGGGCCGCTTGTACCACCAAAAGAGATGTATATCTGCAGGAAGGATGTAACCGCCATTTGAGAGTCTTTCATGGACTGTATGAAAGCAAGGAAGCCCCATTGACAACTTGACTCAGCTCGTGTTGTCTGTACGCCTGGGGCATACAACCCACGTGATCACTGAGCAGCACACAAAACACCAACGCTGAGTCCTGTATTATAGTTTTTCTCTTCATGCTTAGGTAGTTTTCTCATGAAATGAGACTAGTAACATCGAACTATTTGCTCGATCCTCACATAAAACTAAGCATCATCTTCATTCTTTTTCTACAACTTTATCTGATTTGCCATATAGTAAAGTTCCGCACTAGTTTACTAGCACGAACAGCTTAGCAAACCAGATCATCCATCCTTCGTAAAACTTGGGGATACAGAGAGTAAAGATGAGAAAGTGACAGCTCCAGGATGAGATTAATCTGTTTTACTCATGGATCAGTCTAGGGACTACTACGTCTTCAGAAATAATCGTTGCAATGAAGAAAGCTCAAAGCATTCTGACCCACCACGACTAGCGGATGGAATAGATCCTACTGGGCTCTGCTGATTCGTCGAAAGCTTCGGAGCAACGCAACGCTGATCATTGCCCTACCGTTGAAGATCATCACCTATGTGGAAAGGCTGCAAAACATAGGTACCTATCATCGCCCGCTCTCGTCCTCTCACATTGATTCAGAACTCTCTACTATCTATGACGTGGTGAACCGTGAAATGCCGAAGATACGTCAATCCAAGCTTCGGTAGATCCCTATGCAATGTCAACAAATGACGGGCGCTCAAACTTCAACCTCGCCTTCAATGTGTATCGATCGCAGAAGAAGGATTATGACAAGCAGAGGGATGCCCTTACAAAGCTACGCACCTGGATGTCAAAGACAGTCGCCAGTGACTACAAACTGACCCGCCTTGACCACGAGAAGAGGATTAGCGACTGGTACGACGGTCTAAAGGAGCAAGTGGGCAAAGACAATTATCAGATCAAAGATGAGATTCGGGAAACCTATAAGCAAGTTGTTAAACCTCTCTCCAAGCATCCGAAGGATATTTTTGCATGGATCACCACATAGGAAAAGGCAATGGCTTAAGGATATGAAAAGTCTCTTCCTTTCGCCTCTCATTCGGCTAAATAGGCTAAGGACTTTCTCGCAACGGTCGCTCCTATATATCCGCTATGGGCAAACCAGTACCTCCTGAACAAGAAGTCGGATATAGACTCAGGGAAGCTGAGCTATAGAACGCTATCAAATGACTTCCGCTCAGGCGTCCAACTATTGAAATCCGATACAATAATCTGGAATTTTGCATGACGGCAGTCAAGCTTTTTGCTCGGGCGTTCAGTATGTAACCACACTAAATCCCCAACTTTATATTTTGGTGCAGGATCTCGATGACGGTTGGCTGTTCGTTCCATGCGTTCCTGAGCAGCTGCTAATTCCGTCATGGCAATATCCAACGCGCCCCTCAGTTTCGCCACAAATTTGCTCAGCTTTCTACCGCGGGGTACGCCCATAAGACTCTGTCGAGATTTCTTCTTGGATAGGAAATGGGTCTACATGGTAGCCGTGGTCAAAAAAGAAAGGACTAATGCCTGTACTTGTTGCATCTCGGCCGTTAATCGCTAATTGGGCCATAGGTAAGAGAAGAGCCCAATTGTCTTGGTAATAGTTACAGAAGTTGCGTAAGAATTTCTGGATTACAACATTCATACGCTCTGTCTGGCCATCTACTTGCGGATGGCATGCTGTTGAGAGCCGTTGTCTAATATCCATCATGCGGCATAGATGTGTCCAAAGGTCTTCGACGAATTGTGAACCGCGGTCTGAGGCAATAGCAGCTGGTACACCATGGTAACCGACAAAGTATTTGATCAGGTTGCGAGCGGTAGTCTCTACCTCCAAGTTCTCCCTTCCCGAGCCTATCCACTATTACCATAATATGGCGGTTGCCGTCGGACACCGGCAGTTTATCTATGAAATTGGTTGCGATTTCCCTCCATTTGCGTTCTGGGAGTGGAAGCGGCTTCAGTAATCCTTGTCTGCGCGATCGCCATACGCTATTAGTACCACATTTATCACAGTTACAGGCAAAACGTTTCACATCGTCGCTAATGCTTAGCCAAAAGAATCTTCTCGCTAGTATTACATATAGTGCATTTTTTCTGGGGTAGCCAGTTAACATAGAGTTATGGGTGTTTTGTAAGTCCTGTACGGAGGGGTTCGTAGTCTAGCACCCATAGCCGGTCTCTAAACCGCAAGCGGTTCTCTTCATCTACTCTACACTCGGATATTGACATTCATGTATGCAATTCTCGTGGAAAATGGGCTAAGTAGTCCCTTGTCGTCAAATTGAGACAATACTGCGTAGCCTGAAGAGTCCGCTTCTACTACAGTCTCTCATTCCGAGTCAAACTGCATCAATATTGGTGCGGTAGTAAAAAGCTCCTTAATTTTTTTGGAAAGCCGCGTTGGCGGTGTTATTCCTTTGTCAACGCTGTAAGAGGGGCAACTATTGCAGAAAAGCCCCGGATAAACCTTCTATAGAAATTCGCGAACCCCAAAAATGCACGCACCGCTTTAACGTTGCTAGGGCTACGCCACTCGAGGATCGCTTTGACTTTTTCCGGGTCCATGCGGATTCCTTAACCTGCTTCCAGTATAAACCCCAAGTATTTGGTGGTTGTCGATATCCAACTGGAGGTCTGCTTGGCGCAACCGTCCGTTCTAAGACTTTCAACACAATGTTCCCGGTGTTGGCGTGGGCTTCCTTCGATAAATACCAGTACGTCATCTAAGTACGCGGAGACAAAGTCATCTAGGAACTCACGTAGTGACCAGTTTATATAGCGCTGCAATGTGCTGGGTGCTCTGGCAAGTCCAAAGGGAGTTACTAGCCACTCAAATAACCCAAACCGTGTTCGAAAAGCCGTTAACCATTCTTGACCTTCGGCTATGCGGATCTTATGGAAGGCCGCGATAACATCAAGTTTGGTAAACCACTGCGCCTTGCCGATCCTCTCCAATGTCTCATGGATTAGCCGGAGAGGGTACCGATCCTTCTTTGTTAGCTTGTTTAGAGCTCGGTAGTCGCAGCAAAAGCGTGAACCACCACCTGGCTTTCGTGCGAATAGTACAGGCGTGACATATTGTATAGCGGGCTCCAAGGCGGCTCAGCTTTGTTACCCTTTTCGTCCTTCTCAGTTAGTTCAATGTGATGGTCAACCTGCGGTCCGCGTAATGGTGGGTAGCTGGTCAGACTTCTTTCTGTCAAAAACATCGAGAAATTCATGACACTGCGAAGGCAGCTTGATCTTAAGGTCTGAGTATGTCTTGGGCCGTAGGGCCTTGTCGCATTTCCATGTTCAACCCATTTGTTAGGAAGCCACACTTGACGTCGTCCCCCATAAATCTCCACCCGCTTCTAACAAAACTTGCTCGAATTCCCCTATGAGGGTGCTGATTGGGAGGGCTCTAGTCAATAGTGGCTTAATACGCTCTACCATGAAATACTGTATGATACATAGGTATGATACATTATTACAGCTCGTGTGCTACACAGGTGACATCTATACTATCGCATGCATCTGGGATACTTTAGAGTGCAAGCAGCAAGTACGAGAACTATTCTCATCTACACTGATCTAGCTCAAATATAGTGCTTCCATTAGCCTTCTTTGCTACGTATAGATAGTGTAACTGCACTGGCCATGATGGCCGGATGGGAAGAAAAGGCGGAGTCCTCTTGCACCTGGTAGTAGCAGTATACATACATATATGTAATAATGAGATAAAGGGCTTTAATCTAGTCAAAACTGCCTAAGTGATCGTGATCATAGCATGGGTCATGGCTACCAGTATAGTTCTGGGTGGTAATATAATGAATTGAGCGGATATGGCCATATTACATACATTGTATTACTTTTTTGTGGCTATTCATATTTATATCAACTGCGTGTGATTTTATGAAATAGATTATTATTATAAGTACCTATCTTCTGTTGTTATTATGACATCACGTCGTTAACCATCGGCCCATCATCAGAATTAGAAGACAAAAGCCACCTATCACAGTAAGAAAGAGTAACATATGTCAATATCCTCTTGTAGAATAATTGTTTCTACGTTTCCTGATGGGAATTAGATATGAAACCTATCCGATGTTATTTCTATTCGGGACTGGTGGCTTATAAGTTGTTAACTCATTTTAAAATAAGAATGGATTATTAGGTCTCACTCATGAGAGAATAACACATTTCTCGTCAGATACAAGATGAATGTCAAGATTTTTTTTTTTTTTTCAGAGTACTGTGCCAAAGCCTAAAGCATTCTTGACCAATATTTAACCACACAATATAGAAGTAGTCACAACCTATTTAGATTGTCCAGCCAGTCTGCAATTGAATGAAATTTAGCCTTCACAGCTTCTAGCCTTTCTCGAACATCTAGCCCGACACGTGACGGTATGCCAACAATATTACCCATACTCCCTTGGAAAGGCTGCACGATTTCCCCATATATTTCAAAGCCTTTATTAACCCATGTGTCCACCAACTGAGCGAAATAGGTAGGTAATAGGGACGAATATTATGTGGTGGTGCCAAATGTGACAGCATGACAGCTGCCAAGCATGAAACCATCTGCAATCACAGGTTAGGAGATCTGCTAGAACTTCATTAGGATTGTGGCTAAAGCGATTCCTTGCCGCTACTTCTGTCGAAGTTCTCCAACCTGACTTTCAGAATCTAAGTGTTGCGGAGTCGGCATTGCTTAATAGATCCTTAGAGCAGTGAGTAACCTGATACAAAGCCCCCCGGATCGAGTAGCTCCTGTACATATCGGCCTTGATGCCAGTCTTTAATTTTCGGTGCCATGACTCGACGGGATTCGTAGTTGACACCTGGAGTAAAAGTTAGTGTATGGATTAAGGAATAGCTTTGTAAATGGCACAGTAGTTACCTGTGCGAAAAAAGGCATAGAATCTCGAGCATAGCGCGCACATAGAGCAGTGCAGGGCCTCCAGTTTCGCATGATATACTCTCGGTCCTTCTTATTCGCTACATTGATAGCCTCTTGGACTGACTCCCTACACCCAGCCTCAGAACGCCGGTAACGAAGAACGGTAATCATAGGTGGGAGCCAGGTCATTAGACTGCAGCCTCCCGACCACTTGGGTGTCAGGGCCACTACTTACTTCCTCACAAGCCATTGTTTACTGTTTGGTTTCTATCACTGACCATGGTTAGTGTAGTCATATACATACATGCTCGAGAAGCTGGTCCCTACCTCATAATTAGACTGTTGCCCCTGTAAACCTCGTTAGTGACAGATGAAACATGTCAATTATTGTCTTCCTTCGATAGAAATACCCATACAATGAACCTCGATATTTGTCTCTCAACTTTTCCGCCTTTCGGGTGCTGAAAAACGTCTCTTGGGCTCCTGTGTACCTAGGTGTTTTGGAAACCTTAAATGGCTGGTACTGGTATGTACCCTCCCTTATTACGATTTCAATAAAATACCATACATACACTAACTATATTTAGTACCCACTAAGATAAGGGTGGGTCTACTGTATTCAACTCTGGATAGCCTAGAGTCTCCATGCTGGGACGGCAACCACCAAGCCCTAGCCCTATGTCATATGGCCTACAACACCTTGTAGATTCTTTCCCCTTCCCTCCTCCATAGCTAGACTTCTACGTGAATCGCACCTTTTTTCTATCTACCTCTTCTTATTTCATAGATTAGTAATAGTAGAAGTGAGCCCCGTCACATCCCCGAGATATTCGTTGAATTCTTTATTACCTTGTCGTAGGTAATGTAAACGCTAATTGGTCTTTACTTTCCTATAGGTGTCGGCAAAGTAGAAGCGCATTTGTCCAAAGAACTTTTCAATTGTTTCCTCCGATCATACGTCACTGTTCCCATATACTTCCATCCATGGGTGAAGGCGTTGTGCTGCCTTATCTTCCAGTCGGCCAAAGGCATACCACAAGCGTCCATATACCCCTCCAAGAGCTTCCCTGTCCACGCGGAGTTTTTCGCTCGTAGTTTGCTTTCGAACTGAGGGTACAGGTTATGGTCTTCGCCGGTATAGGGCTCAGGGTCAGGGTCGCGGTCGCTTGTTTGTAGGGGTGCCTAAACCTTGCTGCCCTTGCACAATTGCTTGTAGGCGGGCTGTCTCCCCCATGGCTTGCTGCATTGTCACAGTCTGAGGGACTTCCATGTTTGAGTCAACGGGATAGTCGTGGTCGGAATCAATACCGGGTGCTTGAAACTACATCATCAGCCGTCAGTCAGGTTTGGCAACGACTTCTGCCCAACACACTCTGCTGTGATACGGCTAAATCACGGGTCCTAGAGTGTTTCCTGTCTTCGACTCTCTGACAACTCGCTAACCGCAGATGACAGCGAGTCCGATTTGCTTGTGAAGGAGGGAGGGGTCCGTGACGGTTCATCACAGTGTTTAAGGAAGAAGTTGAAGTAAGAAAGCCGTAGCGGTTCGCTTTCGGCTAAGGAGAACGAGATCTAATGTTACGGGCTAACCCCGCCTAGGTCTCAGTAATATACATGAGAAAGAAGAAGGAGATCTCATTGGAGAAGGAGAGAGCAGGAAGGGAAGTAGGGGAATCTGTGAGGATATTTATAGCCTTCTCGGGCAGGCCTGAGCACTTACTAAATAACAAGTACCAGTTTTCAGTGCTAAGCGAACCAACAAGATGCCTAAGAAGGACTAACACGAGAGAATACTTGAGTTCCGTATTGGGCTGCGCCCATAACATTTTGCCGTCTGTGGTCTCGGCGGATAACTCTGAGTCGTACTTGTCAAGAGATTGCACTCCGAATACTTCTTCCAAGCTGTATTGGGGAAGAAGAGCTGCCAGCTCCCGCAAAAATCCAGCATGTCTATTACTGGTAGGAAAAGAAGTTGCAGAGAAGTTAAACTCGTACGGGGTTAACTCTACATGAAAGACTCTAAATGTCCGAGGGATGACAAAGCCTTCGTATTTAGGCGCCACCAGGTCACAATTCTTTACCGACTAAGAAGTAGAAACGTTGCAATCGGCGACTAGGCGTTCATTTGCTTCAGTCGGAAAATGCTCATGCAACAATCTGATACCAAATAGATCATGAACTTCAAAGTTGAGGAAGAGTTGTCCTATCGGACCAAGCAAGTATTCTTTTGCATACGTCTCACTGAAGAGATCAGCAGCGCCCCGAAGAGACGGAAGCGAATTGTACGCTTCAGGAATATCAGAAGCCCTGCAGTAATAAGCACAAGCCCATAATAGTAAATAGGAAAGAGGGAAGTACATTTTTGAATCTAGTCGCCAGCTGTTCATGCCCTGGAACATTACGATGTCGAATTCGAGTTGTATAAGCCGTAGAAATTGTTTGAGGACGTTCTAGATTGGGATAAGGAGGGAAACATCTTTTTCGCTTTCCGAAGCAGGTACGATTCCCGATTAAGAAGCGGAATGATCTGCCCTGCAAAAAAAATTTTTCGAGCTTTTTTTTTTCTCCCTCACTATTGTTGTTTAGTTATCAGTTAGCTGTTCGTTAGATGATCTGGGTTTTCCCTGTTCCTCATTGAATAGCATCATCAGTTAATGCCTTGACAGGTGTTTTCTATGAGATGTGGTGTTTGTGCCGGTTTGGAATGTATCTATATCGAAGCGATATACCGGTAAACAGAAGAGAACAGACCGTGACATATCATTTTCATGTTTTTTTCCTCAGACCGACCAGCATCAACTAGACGAACCAACTAATGGCGACGTGAAATGATCAGACACAGATGGCAGCTCCGCGATGCTGCCGCCTGCTCGGTGATGCTGCGCATCATCAAGGACGCTTCGGGCGCGGCACTGGTCACGTAGGTCTCGTTGTGGGCGCCCCTACATGCGATCGCCGTGTTGTGGGAGACTCTCTTTTGGTGCGACGTCTTGCCCTTGCCAAAGCGGTCGTTCATGAGGCTGTTGCCCAGCCCCACGGTATTCTTGGACTTTGCGAGCGCCATGTCTGAGTTTAGAGTTGCGAAGGACAACGTTTCCAGCAGGGAGACATGAAATTGAGGGGCCACCAGAGCCGCAAAGGTCAAGGAGGCCTTCTGTGATAAACTGTGCGTGGGTGTTGATGGGTTTGAAGATATCTTGGAAGAGCTCCCGCCACATTTTAACTGTTTCAAACCGCTTTGCGGAGAATTGCGAGGGAAATTCTCTATAGGCCGATTATCGAAACATTTGATAAGGCTATTGATGATGTTAATGCTATTGAAGAATAGGCTTGTGCGTCGGGCTTTGCTATTCTATATCTAATATGGTAACCGAGCCTTATAGTCCATTGCTTCTGCAAGATTAACCTATTGCGGTAGTCTTTGCTATACTCATTCTTCCAAATTTCTGCAGCCTCCGATGCCATTGCAGGTCATTGCTAGATATTATCAGTTCAACCCGAAGATCGGAATAATAATAAGCTCTCTAAACTTTAGGATATCGACTATTCTCAGTATACTCTCTTTCATAGCAGTTGCACCGGGAAAGAAAAAAGTGGTCCCGGGGCCATATAGTGGAATTATATTGTAACAAGTGGCTAGTGGAGGTCGAGCGCCTTCAACAAATGGGATTGAAATTGCAATATAAAGTCTATCACGGAGCTCTGCGCCTTTCCAGCTCTGCTCACTGAATGCCATTTTAGCCGAACGGAGGCTTACATAGGGAAAAAGAGTGGCGACGCGACCTAGCTGGTTTCGGGCGTAGCTTTCTTCCGTTTCGAGACACTTTTTTCGAAAGCCTTTACCTTGGCTGTTGC